>CAUYQV010078495.1:0-49917 GCA_963574575.1 Galagoides demidoff
ACCAACTTTGGGTGCGCAAAAAAGTTCTCCGGGGGCCAAAAAAAAAAAAAAAATTTCTATTCATCACAAATTATTTTCCCAAACTTTTTTTTTTTTTTTTTTTTTTTTTTTTGCAGTTTTGGCTGGGGCCGGGCTCGAACCTGCCACCTCTGGTATATGGGGCCAGCACCCCACTCCTTTGAGCCACAGACACCACCAGATGTTGAGCATTTTTTTCATATACCTATTGGCCATTTGTATGTCTTCTTTTGAGAAATGTCTATTGAGATCATTTGCCCATTGTTATTAAGATTATTTGATTTTTTTAATTGAGTTGTTGAAGCTCCTTATATATTTTAGTTTTTAATTCCTTATTAAATAAAGGAGTTTGCAAATAGTGTATTGTTTCCCAGTCTGTGGCTTGTCTCTTCACTTTTGTGATCATTTCCTTTGCTGTGCAGAAGCTCTTTAGCTTGATGTGACACCAACTGTCCATTTTTGCTTTGGTTACCTGTGCTTTTGAGGTATTACTCAAGAAATCTGTGCTTAGACCAACGTCCTGGAGCGTTTCCCCATGTTTTCTTTTAATAGTTTCATAATTTAATTAATCCATTTTGATTTGAGTTTCAAATATGATGAGAGATAAGGTTCCAGTTTCATTTTTGTGCATACGGATTTGCAGATTTCATGCACCAGATTTCTTAGCACATTTATTGAGGAAACTCTCCTTTCTCCACTGTATGTGTTTGGTAACTTCATGAAAACTGAGTTGCTATAGCTGTATGGGTTACTCTACAAAGCGGTGACATTATTTTCTCCCTCTATATATACAGGGTCAGCTTTCATGCTGTTTTGTGATTTGTCTTCAACATAGGTGCCAGAGAAGTACCCGGATGGAAAATAAACACTAATTTCATGGCACCAGGTTTCCATAAAATTGGCATTTCCTCAGCACTGTGGAGACGGTAACCGCCTGAGCATCTTGGTTTCCCTTCCTCTGCACTGACGGATGCAAAAGAAAAAACACATGTAATTTATCTCGTTTCCACTGCTGCAGAAGGTCGTCCTGTACTGGGACAAAACCTTATTTCATTTCTTTCTCAAAAACCACCCATCATACTTCAATGTGTCTTCTGCAGACTTCTCCACCTTTCCTGACAATGAACTTCTTTCTTTGTGAAGAAGGAAAGTATTGGAAGGCGTATTTCTGATACTAAATATGGTTTCTTCCCTTTAAATATAATCCAGCCATAAAAAAGAATGAAATCCTGTCATTTGCAATGCCATGGATGGACCTGGAGGACATCATGCCAAGTGAAATAATCAAAGCACAGAAAGACAGATGCTGTGTGATCTCACTGCTATGTGGAACCTACAGAAGCCGAGTTCATGCAAACAGAGGGCAGGCTGGGAGTTACTAGCAGCGAGGAGGTGGGAAACCAGATGATGTCAGCCGCAGGGCACAAAGTTGCAGTCACGCAGAAGGAGTAACTCAGAGATGGGACCTGCAGCTGGAAGGCGGCAGCTATAACATTGTGTTGTATATTGAAAATCTGCTCAGAGAGTGGATTTCAGGTGCTCCTGCCATACACTCACCAAACAGATAACCGTGGAAGGTGATGGGTGTGTTAAATGTTCACCTGCACCTCTCACTTCACTGTGTGTACATATTCTCTCACACAACCCCCAAAACGTCACGTTCTACATCTTAAACTCACACAATAAACAAGAAAGGAAAAAGACCTCATTCTTCAGTGTGTGTGAGTCATGTGGACTGGCTTGTCCCCTGACTGGATATGCTGCTGCTGGCTAGTGATGAGGGCCAGAGCTCAGGGATGAGGGCCAGTGTTCAGGGGTGAAGGTCAGCTCTCAGTGACGAGGGCCAGTGCTCAGTGACAAGGACCAGCACTCAGAGATGAGGGCCAGAGCTCAGGGATGAGGGCCAGTGCTCAGGGATGAAGGCCAGCTCTCAGTGACGAGGGCCAGTGCTCAGGGATGAAGGCCAGCTCTCAGTGACGAGGGCCAGTGCTCAGTGACAAGGGCCAGAGCTCAGGGATGAGGGCCAGTGCTCAGGGATGAAGGCCAGCTCTCAGTGACGAGGGCCAGTGCTCAGGGATGAAGGCCAGCTCTCAGTGATGAGGGCCAGTGCTCAGTGACGAGGGCCAGTGCTCAGTGATGAGGGCCAGAGCTCAGGGACGAGGGCCAGTGCTCAGTGATGAGGGCCAGTGCTCAGTGACAAGGACCAGCACTCAGTGACGAGGGGGCCAGCGCTCAGTGACAAGGGCCAGCGCTCAGGGATGAGGACCAGTGTTCAGGGATGAGGGCCAGCACTCAGGGACGAGGGTCAGTGCTCAGGGATGGTGCTCACTTTGCTCTGTGCACACAGGGGAGCACTCTGGAGGGAGGAGGAGGACTGATCAGGAGGGCATCATGGCAGCCAGCCCCTTCCAGAGCAGCAGCTGTGAGCGAGTCTCAGAGTCTCGGAACCCGAGCTCCAGCACCCTGCTATCCTTCCTCTGCCCCGCTGTGTTGGAGCTGGCTTCTGAGCCAGCATCTCCCTCCAGCCCTTCATCTACCAAACTCGGCCGTGACCATGATAGCAAGCTCTTTGGACAGTCAGATTTCAGTACTGCAGACTAATGTGCAGATGCCGGTTACACAGCCCAGTCGAGGACCCACCTCAGGAAACGTGCTCCTGTCACAACAGCCTCCGGCCACCGCCCTTGCCTGCCTCTGTGTCGCTTCCTCCCACGCCTTGTCCCTAGCCTGGCCGCATCCACAACACTGCAGAGAAGCGGGGCCGCTGTGCGGTTGGTGCTGTGTCTGCACGGTGTTTGTTAGGACAGCTCCTCTTGTCCCTCTCTGAAGTCTCTCATCTTGAGTCCCTGCCCCGTAACAGCTCCGGGATCACGGCAAGAACACCCCACACAGCTGTTTGTGCTGGAAGCCCCTGGTCAGGCAGCCTGGCCCCTCTGAGCCGGCTCCTAGGCTGACCGACCCACGTCTCCCCCTGAGGCTGCTCTTCCTCCAGGGCGTTGCTTGTTGTGTAGACGAGGTACATTTTCCAGCTGTTCTGTCTGAACATGCCCTTATCAGAAGCACCCGTTTCCTTGGCCTGTTTTAATACAAACTCTGCTCTCCCCCTTCTCATGCCATCCCACCTCTTCTTGCCCCCTCATTTCCTCCCAGGTCCATCTGGCACACTCCTCCGCACCCTTCAGAACCCAGTCCAGCAGCCTCACCCTCCCTTGCCCTCACGACCTCTCTCCAAGCTGCTGTTGCCACCTCCAGCCTGTCCCAGGATGACCTCATATGAGTCCACTAGTTGCCTGTTGCCGCCCTCAGTTGGGGACTCTTGGAAAGTGGAGAAACATCTCTGGGCTCTCAGCACCCAGCAATGTACCAGGCATGTTTTATGTTCAATAAATATTTCTTTTTGCTGAATGATTTCTTGCCACTTTATGAAACCTGTTATTATTATTAAAGTACCTGTGGTCTGTGTCGTAAATCACATGGCTGATCTCAGTGTCTGTCTTGGGGGAGATGCCAGTTATGTGACACTGACACAGGAAGAGAGGCCATTAAGTGGATATTTACAAAATGCCCGGGATTGTCCTAAGCGTGAAGGGAACACGGGTTCCTTTAATCCTTGGAAGCACCTTGGCAGAGACATCTTGGTTGTTACTTCCAAAAAGGTAAAAACAGAGCCTGTGGAAGGACAATGTCTCCAAATAGCTGGCCTGCTGTGATCAGGATTTTTAAACACTTAGTTTGAGGGACCCACTATTCCTCCTGACATCCCCGCAGATAGCCAGCCCATGTCGTGTCAGTGGCCACCACAAGCAAGGTAGTGGGAAACTGCTCCAAGGAGCCGCCCTGTCTCTGAAGGTGGCTACGGCAAACATCCCTTTTCTTTAGGGAACCACTGAAGTTGACAGACAGCATTGGGTGTCACAAAGGAGCTGGGGGCACATTTCCAAAATCCCACCAGGACACACCATGGAAGGGCGTGATGCCCTGCCCCGGACTTACCATGTTGAACACGGCCATGGTTAATACGATGACCGTGGTGACGACCGTGAGAAAGATGCGTGGCCACGGCCGGTTGGCGATGATGCTCGAGGACTTCAGAAGCCACATGAGGGGGGGAGAGGCTTTTGTGCTGCACTGCTGGAGGAGAGAGAGAAAAAGAGCTGCGTCGCCATTTTACGTACCCTCTTCAGCTTCTGAATGACATTTGTAAAACCACGACAAGCACCAAGAATGCTCACAGACTGAACAAGTGGATTCTGTCCTCCCCGAGGACCCATACTAAGTCACAGACCTTATTAAAATTACGTTGGTGTTATTGTTACAAATTAGGAACAAATTAAATTTCTATGGCAAAGGGACGATGTGTTTGTACATCTTCTAACATAGACCTGAAGTTACATTTTTAAGTGATTCTTTTTGGCAAAGGAAAAACATTGGTTAATTAAATCACCCTGAAGGGTACTCCGGGTCTCTGATCAGAGCTGTGATGAAGTTATAGAAAGCAGACCGGCACGTCTTCTGCTGGGTCATCTGGCCATGAGAACAGCCCAGAGCACAGATTCAGTTTGGCGTCTGTGCCTACAAAGACGATATTCAAAGTCTAGGGCACGAGCTGCGATGGCCGAGCCTCAGGCTCTCTCGTGAGGGCTTTCTCCCACACAGAAAAGCTCTTTGTAAAAACAAATTTCTAAACAATTTTCAAAAGTGTCAAGAAACATGTGACACATAAAATTTACCATCTGCCAGTGGTGTCCATCCTGCGCCCTGCAGGGGGCCAGGTAAGGATGGTTTTGCTTCCCAGTGGAGGATATCGTGAAAATGACACACAGCCTCTTTTTTTGCTCCTCATCTTCCGTTAGTGTTTATGTATTTAACATGTGACCCAAGACAATGCTGCTTCTTCCAATGTGGCACAGAGAGGCCAAAAGTTTGGACATCCCTGCACCATGTCACGTGTATAGTTCAGCAGTGACAATTATATTCATACTGTTGTAAACATCTGTAGATTTTTAAACTCACAAAACTGAAACCTTCTGTCATGGAATAACAGAACTCCCCACCACTCCCTCCTGCCAGCCCCTGCCAGCCGCCACTGCTCCCTCTGAGCATTCTGGGTACAGCCTGCGAGTGGAATCACGTGGTGGCAGGCAGCCTTTGTGACTAGCTCACTTCTCTCAGGATAATGTCAGTGTGAGGCCAGGATTTCCTTCTTTTAAAAGGCTACATTCCATTGTATGTGTCCAGCACATTTTTTTATCTATTCACCCGTCGATGGACACTGAGTTGCTTCACCTCTGGGCCATTGTGAAGACTGTTGCTATGAATGTGGGTATTGGAGGGTGTTGGAGAATTTTCTCGATACAAGAAGGAAGTGAGGTGGATGATGGCTGGCATTCACGCCCCATGTACCGTGGGCCAGATGCTGCTCTGTGGGGTCTCAGTGGAGGGGCCCCAGCCGGAGGACCACCTCTCCAGAGATTGGGGTTCTCACCATCCGCTGGGTGAGGGGTGAAGCAGCATGGTGACTTCTGCTGAGGTGTGGGTGGCACCAACTCTCCAGGTACCTCAAACACGCTGCTGGATGTGACAAGCAGAACTTAAGAGCTCTCCAGAACTCAGCGTGCTAACTTTTATGCTATGGAGACTGTGGTCCCAAGGCTATGTGCCTCAGAAATGTAAAGAAATAATGGTTTAAAAAATTCAGAAGGCATAAATAAATTACTGTATACTGTCTGACTTGTACCACTCAGTTAATCTGACAGTGAACTTGGTGCCTCAGTACAACTCAAACAGAGAATGCTACTCAGTTGTTCTAGTAAATGGCACTGGCATTTCCCTACCTCTTCTACATTTTTTTTTAGCATTTTTCCTAAAAACATTGTTGCTATAAGCGCCGCCATCTGTTAAATGGTGATGCAGTTAAATGAGATTCTCCAGGCTGAGAGCAGGTCACAGGGTAAAGGACCGGCCAGTGGCCTGGGTTCAAGCCCCAGAGCCACGAGACTTTCTGCAGGTGAATCCTCCCCTCTGGTCTCAGTTCCTTCATCTAACACGGGATTCACACTTACCGCCTTGGTCTTTTTAGAGGTTGAAGGGAGTTAGAGAGTGTGGAACAGGACCTATGAATATTGGCTCTTCTTGTTATTTCATTGAAGAAGACAATATTTCTCAGGAACATTTTCATGACTAAATATCTATTTGCTTTATACACTTATCGATATAAACAACCACCACAACAAAATCCCCCCCTTTTCCCTCTTTCCACTGTGGCCCTTTTCTTTCCAGACAAAGACTGTCTGCCTATGGCACACATGCCCCATCGATGCAAACACAGGGTGAGGTTTCCTGCTTGGTCCGGGGGCTGATTTTCCCAGACCTTTCCCAGACCTTTCCCATCACCTGTCCTAGAGCCCCCAAGTGCGCCCTGGGCTGAAGGGGCTGTCAGGAGCAGAACTGCTGGCTGGCAGCAGGGGGCGCACTAGGCCTAGCTCTGCAGTGCGTCCTCTGGCTGGCAACGCGGGAGGGAGCCAGATCAGCACTTTGGAAAGGGGTTGGTGGCATTAAATCTGTCATCCAATAGGGTATGCTTTAATGCTCTGAACATTAAATGTCTTAGAGGGTCATTTAGCCAGAGAACAATCTCCTGCACATATTTATTATTACTGTTTATGCATGCTACTTCTAATAATATTAAGATCACAGAACACAATCGGAGCTATCTTCCTTAGGAGAAGCCATGGTAATGTGTGAAGGGACAAGATTTAAATGGAATATCATACTCCCTAGCTCAGGGTCCAATAAATGAAGGCACTGGGTTTGATCCTGGGAAATTGAGACATACTTATGTATTTGCAGCCTGACTGACTAGAATTAGAGTCTTCCTTCAAGAGAAATTATTAAAAATCAATGCGTTTGTATGTGTGAAATTGGTAGGATAATAAGTGTTAAGAGCACAAAGTAAAAAAGTTTATCACACGAGGAGAAAAATTTAAATCTAGCTCAGATTCTGTATCACTGTCTATTAGGTAAATATGACCTATGTATTATGTGGACATAGTTTTGCAATTACAAAAATTAAAGCAAGTTCTTCTGTTTACATTTTTAGAAGAGTACGTGGTGATAATCTTGCCAAATATGCTCTAATAGAATGTGTTCTATTCAGCCATTCCCTGAGACAGACACGGGCAGAAGCACAGGGATTTTTCTTTCTGTTCATGGGATTAGCTGGGCAGAATGACAGACTGGAGCTGCTCAGGAGACATGTGAGGTTTGGCACACGTGGGTCAGGACAGCAGATCTGATGCCCTTGGTTCCTTCTCCCATAAGCCTTCCAAGCAGTCATTTTAAACTTTATGCCAAATATTAGTTGTCCTCTAGGTGAGGAAGGTAAGCTGCTATCTTTCTTTCTCTGTCACAAAGTAGACAAAACTTTTCTGAAGTATAAAGATCGGTGAGCATTGCTGGTGGCAAGGACAAGGAGGTAGATGAGGGAGACAGGACAGTGCCAGGGACAAGGGGCAGAGGAGGAGGAAGACGGAGTTGGCGAGGGGGACAGAAGAAACCAGTGATAGGATAAGAGGAGAAAAAGGATGAAGATCTCGAAATGGAAGGAACCTGATTAAGAAAAACAGAGAACATTGACTCATTTGCAGCTCTGTGTAAAAATTACAACTTGGCTCTCGGAACGAACATTTGCTTCAGTTTATTCTGTTTTTTGTTAAGTATTGAAATAAAGGCCCTGGTAGAAAAATATTTATCAAAATTCAGACCATCATAATTGAACATCGTAAGTGACAGCACCTCAGGAATACTCTGGCCATTATTCAGACAAAGCTGACAAGGAGGAAATGCCTGCCAGGAGCCCGGGGGAGTCACTCGCTCTGACCTTTGGTTTAGCCCAGAATGACAATCCTCAGGCAATTAAAACCATTTCAGCCACATCTGTTTCTTCCCTTTCCTGAGCATCAGTGTCAGTCCTCGTGTCCTACTACGCCTCTGGGGGATGTGAAAGGAAAAGGAGGTAGGTTTAAGGAAACTCCATCACAGACGGGGCGGAACCAACGGGCAGCAGGGGGTCCGGGAGGGATGAAGGCCGGAGGGATGAAGGCCACTGGCCCTGCCCCAGGTAAGCCGATCCTCCACATAAAAGCAAATATTCATATATTTTATTTGGATTAATAAAAAAAAAACTCCACCCCAAATCATCCTGCTGATTTCCTTTCCTGAAAACATTCAGAAAAGATAAATAACCAGAGTGGCCGAGTGACAACATTTTATTCATACAAAAACACATCCCAGGATAAAATCTTGCCGGAAAAACACGACAGCTGAGTTTTTTCACATGAACATGTGTTTTGGGGTGTTTGCCTAAAGGAACATCTACTCTTGTATTTTAATTGACTGAAGACTGTCATTCTGAATGGCAGGAACAAGCCAGAGCAATGATTACTTGTAACATGTAATGTCACAAAGACTGTCATGTGTGCTTTGATTATTTAATTGTCCTTGAATTTCCTACAGGAGGATTTTCTCTTTAATTCGAATCAATCATATTCCACACACCAGCCCATTTCTTTCTGATGCCCTGGCGAGCCACACTCCCTGATCACTGCCCCACTGTGTGGAGCTTGCAGAGTGGAGCATGCCTGGTGTCTTTGCTGATGGATTTGCCCCTGGCCATGGGCAGGGCTGGTTGAGGACACAGATCACATCTTTCTTATCTTTGCATTCACAGAGGCCAACAGAATGCCTGACCAACATAGGAACTCAACAAATGCCTGCTGGACCCACTCACTGTGTTAATGATGGACCCAGAGGGCATCGCCGAGGACAGAAATGCAGACAGAGCTCGGTGCTAAAAGGGCTGAGCGAGGCATTAGGGTTCATCCAGCTGCAAAAGGTAGGAAGCTGGGACTGAGGCCCTGGAATAAAAACGGGGCCTCAAAAAGCTGTTCTCTGTGGAGAAGTCTAGCAGAGCTACCAAGGACCTTCTCATGAGAAATCCAAACTCTAAAAGTGGGTGTGGGCTTGAAATTACATTATCTGATTCATAATGGGAACCCCAGAGTAAGGGTTTATTAATCAGGTCAAAAACCAGAGAAAGGCCTGGAGCTTCTGGCAGAAGCAGGAACAATACTACTTACAGGTGAGACTTGAAAGTGATACCCAGAGTGAGGGGATGTCCCAGCTGGGGTCGGGGGCAGTTACTACTGAAGGTGACCTCCCAGTGAAAACTAATTATGAACTACCTAATACAGAGGCCATGTGGGTAAGAGTCAACAGAGACAACAGGCAGTAGAACTAGCACAGCAAGTTCTGCAGAGATCAAATGATCCAAAATAGCCTGTAACAGAAGACTAAAGTCACAAAAGAAGGATTAGCGCCCATAGTGAGCAAGCAGGTTGAGAAGAGAAAATTTTTAAAATAAGCCATATCAACTCTCTAGAGATGAAAATAAAGGTACTGAAATTACAAACTTGATGGTTGTAGATGGGCAGCTTTAACCTTCTGGCTGAAGAGGTCAGGCAGATCTCAGGAAATAACCCATAAAACAGCCCAGAGGGGTAAAGAGGTAAAAGTGATGAACACAAGATTGACACACAGAAGCTACAATGAAGTGGTTTGACATACTTTTAATACAAGTTTGAGAAAAACATAACAGAAAGGATAGAGAAGAGACAAGGAGAGACTGGGCAATGATGCTGTGGGCCTGGAGCAGGACGCGAGGCCTGTGGCTGGGAGACGTGCCGAGTCCCAGACAGGAGAAATGATGTCCACCTACCCTGAACACACAACCTCCCCTGCTCACAAAGGCAGAGGACAGATCCCACAGAAACCCACAGAGACCAGGGACCCGTGAGACAGATGCCTTCTCAGCACAGGAGAGGACAGGAAGCTATGGAAACATGTTCTCAAAATGTTAAAAGAAATATTATAAATTATTAAAGTGAGGAAAAATACTTTTTAAAATAACCAGTCTGAGCAGGTATCTTATTCACAAGCTTTCCTGGAAAGAATTATACAAGGAAATGCTTTAGCAATATGGAAACCAAATCTTGGAGGAAGGAATAGTATTTGGAAAAAGCAGCAAGCAAAGAAATTGTGAAACAAAACCAAAAATAACGATAAGAAGAAGGAATAATTTGAGCAGTCTAAATTTAGAAAAAATAAGCAATATTCGCATACAAGATGGGAAAGAATGATCAGAGTTCACTTAGTTTCCAGCAAGAAGATGGAGACAGTGATGGACCTTGTTAGTTACATGCACCTGTTACAAATGTTCATGTAGTATCTAAAAACACAGACCAGAATATACAACTTCTAAGCATCAGAGGGAAAAAAAGGATTTAACACTGTGGATCTATGAGAAGACCGAAGAGGACAAATAAGGAGGAGCAAAGAAGATTCATAAAATCTTTAAAAAGTAAAACAAAGTGCAGTGATTCTAACACACATGAATGTATTATACTCACCAAGCTAAAGAGAGAGATTTCTGAATCTGAGAAAAAAACACACAGCTAGACGTTGTTTACTGGAGACAGACCTAAGTTATATAATGATAAGGAGAAGCTTCAGGTAAAAAGATGGCAAAAGGAACACCGGGAAAATTAGGAGAGAACATGGTGCAGTTATATTGACATTAGAGAGAGAGACTTGGGCGGAAAGCGCCCCAGTGGGGTGGGAAGCTTTTCTATTAGCTGGGTGAGTGACCCACTTTTCCTTTTCCAAGGTGGCCTCTATATTTGTGCTTTCATCTCTGCCTGGAATGAGGTTGGTGGACTGGCATCATATTATCTCTACGACACAAAGCACAAGGTAACACTACTGGAAGAAAAATTTCTTCTGACATTTTCTGGCATTTTCATTTGCCGTATCCAGCATACCTGTTCTCAAGATGTCTGGAATGTATTTTTTTTTAGTGGTATTTTTGAATTTGTTATAGAGATATAAGTCCACTTCAGGTAGTTCAGAAGCTCAGATCTGATCATGAATGTGTACTATTATTATTACTGCTACAATAATGAAAGCCATTAGTATCCTTTTATTGCTGATTGTAATGAAAACGTGAACTTTGTCTTAGTTTTTGCCTCCATAAAAGGGATTGTTTCATCATCCAATAAAATAATATGTATAAAAACATGCTGAATGACTTTCACGTATATAAAAACATTTTGCAGTGTTTTCTTACTAGACTATTTTAGTCTAAATTGAATTATAAATTAACTTTTTCTTTCATTTGATCAAATGTCTTTTATGATGGATATACACTTTGCCCAGAATCTAGTTTTAAGTAACTGGACCAATAGTTGAATTTTAAGAAAGTACACTGGAAGAGAACATGAAGAACGTACCGTGTGAGGTCACCTTGTGTCACCAAGGGGATTTGGACCAATGGGTGCTCAGCAATCACTACAGGGCATCCTAAGTGCCCCCCTTGGCCATCCCTGCCCAGTGCTGGATGCCTGTCTGCCGATGGCTCTGTTCATATACAGCCTGGCACCCTCTGCACCTGCCTCCGAGGACAAAGTTCCAAGGTGCCATTCTAAGTCTGGTTCCAGCACCGACTTGCTGTACACCACTGGGAAGTCTCATGGCATCTGTGAACCTCTGTTCTGTTACCTCTAGAATGGACATTCCCTCCAAGGACTCTGGTGAGGATGACGAGCCAGGATACACTAAGCATGCAGCAGAGCAAGCAGGTATTTTAAATCTAACATTTACTACTAATGAACTGGGATGAGGCTGGAATCAGCCCCACGGGGACACTGCCCACCATAAGCAGTTTGGATTCACCCCAAAGTTCCCACTGGAGGACAGGAAGCCTTTGGAGGCCTCCTCAGTTACCACACTCCTGACTCTGCTATGCAGCCTCCATCCCCAAGAGGTCTGATTAGAGCTCCTTCTGCATCATTATCTTTTGGAGAGAAACTTCTATTCTAAATGATGGGAAATGGAAACTCACTTTAGCAGAAGGCACCTCTGGGGTCCAGGTTCCCCCAGCCACAAAGCAGGGGCTGAATGAGGTCATCCCTGGGCTCTCTTTCGGCTCTCCAGAGAGATTTTCAATTCTGAAATGGTAAGTAGCATTGATGTGGAAGGCTAAGGGCCTCATGAGGGCCCCTGAGGCAGAAGCAGGTGTGGAGCCCTGCAGAAGGAGGGCTCGGGATGCCCGGTCTGGATGTGGAGGCCAGGAGTCCCCCAGAGTGCTGAGCTGAGGAAGCAACTGTGAGCTGGACTTGGAGTTTCATCTCAGAAGAAGCCAAGTCCGGGTGAGGACAGGGGTGGGATGTTCTTTTGAGCAGGGGTGCCAGGAAATTGCATTTGGGTTCAACCCAGCATTCCTTCAAGCTGAGTGCTATTAAACATTTATCTCATGTTTCACGCTCGTGCCCCAAGTACCATCATGAGCAAATAGGACTGAAGCAAATTCCTTGAAGACATTTCCAACTCTAAGAATAAAAGTAATCGTGCAAAACAGGACCTCTGACACAGGGCTGATGGTGGAAAAGGTGGGCTCTTGGTAGTTGGAAGACGCATAACGAGTCAAGGAGTCAGGCGGATACAAGCAAGAAGCTTCAGCGCAGCGTGATGAAGGTGAGCACGGCTCGCCACCTGTTCTCTCGGCCACACGTTTATTTACAATTCAACCTGCCCCCTGGCCTGGTGGCAGGGCATCTGCAGAAGGTCTCTTAGGGCACGCCTAACTTTGCCTGAGAATGGCTGGCAACCGTGAGATGAGGGAAGGGCTACACAGAGCCAGAGGACTGAAGGAAGGAAAAGAATCCCAGGAACACGACATAAGGAGTCCAGTCGTGCGTACGTGCTCTGTGACACCCATGTATTAACAGGCTGATGTGATCAGCATCCTGCTGGATTCAGTGAGAGACAGAGAGCAGGCTTAGGAAACCATTCTTGTCTCAAGGAACTCGGTATGTGTAAGGGCAAATGACAGAAAATGTCAGGCGTCTAAATGAGAAGTTACGTGATGGAGGCGAAGCCACGGAGCACAAGTGAGCCCCATGGGCGTAAAGGAGGGCCTGACACGGGCCTGGAGTGGTGTGGGAGAAGGTTCCTAGGAACCCTGAGCTCACTCACGTGGGCAAGAGCTGAGGAGTGGGCAACGCAGGGGTGGGGAAGGGGCACGCCTCGGCCAGGGCTGGGCCTCACATGGAAACGAAAATTAAAAAGAAATTCCCTGCCATAGTTTTCACAATGGGTCCTCGAATAAATATCTGTATGATTTTTCTACCGAAGGGGAAAATCTTGCATTTCGTTATCACCCTGATTTTTTGCTCATTTTGGTGTTTTCTACCTTTTTATCAAACCCAGCTGTAAAGCAGCCAACAATTTATCAATTTGATTTACTCGTGCTGCATATTCTGTGCAACAGAGGGTGACAATGGCAAGCACTGGGGAGAAACATATCAGCCAAGTACTTTCTTGCAACTTTCTTCATAGAAGTATTTTACTTTAATTCTTCCTACAGAGAATTTAACACCTATATTAGCATAAATACTGCCTTTGTCATTTAAGTTAGGTTACCATATGCTAACAGAAAGTAGGCTTGGAATATTAAGTACTTTTCACGAACACAGCATTTAATTCATAAACAAATGCAAATCATTACAAAACCTCATACAACTCAGGCTATTAAGAAGCCAAGGGACAAGCAGTTGGGACTCAGCAGTGTTTCTCTGTATTCCCTGTGGAATATCTGGAACAGCGGGGTGTTTCCACTGAGTTTGGAGGGGAGAGTTCAGCACACACTCAAACCTTCTGAAATTGTCTGTGCATTAACATGTCTGAAGCTGAGGGTTAAAAAATCCTTTCAGAATGGTTTAAACATCAAAAAGAATCTATTATTGGAAGGAGAAGAATTCCTTCTTGAAGTTTTCAGAGATTACATCCCAACCAAGGATTACAACTGCCCTCCAGTGGGAGACTCCTTCACGGACCCTATGGATTCAAACTTAGGAAGGCCAAATATCCTCAGGCTAGACTTCGTGGACACTTTGGCAAAGTGCAGGGTTCTTGTTAGGACAGGCTGGGCACTTGTTCATTTGCAACCCTGAAATTTGCTCTTTAAGACACCAGAAGAACTTGTAGCATGAGGTATGTGAGAGCCAGGGTGTGGGCAGCATGGAGACGAGAAAGGAACTGGGGGTGTCTTAATAGCGTGTGGGGACCCTGGACCCGGCCCAGGAGGGACCAAGAGCTGTGACAGGTAGATTCTAGTGAGGCTGAATGGGGGGAAGTCACATAAGAGCAAAGCTTTTCCCAAAGGACAGCATGGTTGTTCTCCACCTCCATTTTTCTGCTCTCAAAAATCTGTTTCTTCTATAAAAACTAAGTAGAAAGAAAATAGCCTGAAACCCTAAAGAGACACGATGCCTCCTATGGCCCAAACCGAATTCTTTGGAATCAAAAATGAAACTTAGGGCTAGTTAGGCGCAAGGACATAAGCGGATTGAGAACCAGGGTGGGGTTTGTGTGGAACCCTGAAGGGTGGCTTCTGTGCTGGGACTGAGAAGTGTCCAGCAGCGGGTGCAGTCCACGTGCTTTCCACACATGGATGGTCCTGGGAACCTGGAAACCAGGCTTCTCTATAAAGTAAGCGTTTTAGAACTGTGCCAAGGATTCCCATCAGAGCGCAGGGTGGCTCGGTATTCACTGGGCCTCTCCTCTCGACAGCCTGCAATGTCTTCAGGGGATTTCAGGAGACTTGAGAAGCTATGCCTGCATCTGAGTAAGTCAGAGCCCACAGTCCCAGTTTTGGAAGAGTTTTCAATGACATTTGAGACATCTAAGCTATTATGTAGAAACAAAATCCACAAAACTTTGCAAAGGTGTAAGTCACAGAACACAAAGGGGCCTGTGAAAGGCAGAGACAAGCTGTGAGATCTTAAAGATCTCAATCTATCAGTCTGCATGCTGTCGAGGGCCTGCAGACACACTGCTTTTCAGAGCTTTTGAAGGGAAGACAAGGATTTTAAGAGGCTGCTATGGCACTGTACTGATGTCACTGCTAGTGATAACAGTATGTCCTTTAAAAAGCGAAATGACATTACACTGGAGACACTAGCATGGTGCAGACACAGGCGGAATGAGTAGAATGCTCCGTAGAAGCCAGCAGTGCCTCTGCATGGGCACAGCACGACCCCGAGACGTGGCAGGCAGACCACAACCTGAGGCTGCCGCCCCGGCTGGGTCATCACAGTGGGCTTGTCAGGGCCTAACCGGCAGAAGAAATCATGATTTTGAAAATATAAAAATATCCATGGTATTTTCTATAATGCCATACAGCACATAAAATAGAATCCTTTGACAAATACTATGAAGGTTATTCCTATTTATTTTGTATAATCAATTATTGTCATGTTAATATTTTGGTTAAAAAAATATTCTCTGACCTGTCTCCTAACGCTGCTGGTGAACTCTGCAGGAAACCTGCCCTGAGTGTCCTCTCCGCATCAACTCTCCTCCACGGAACAAAGTGAAACCTGGGGTTATCTGGGGTACTGGGTCCCATCACTGGCTCTCTCAGGATGTTGATCAAGCCACAGCCAACTCACCACCCCTGCTTTCACTCAAGAGTTAACTTAGATTTAAGGTTTTTCTTAAATGTAGCACTAGTATTTAAACTACAGCGTTTACAATAATTAGATTAAATCAAAACACTAATAAAAGATATTTTAATCTTTTCTTTCTTCCTATACTCCAAAATCTCACAAGTAGATGAAAGATGTATCTGATTCTGGTGTTAACTCCCCGGGACACTGAGAGCCTCCCGTGATGCCTGCACTTGCTGATAACTCAGAGGAAGGGATAAGAAATAGCGGCAGAAACAAATACGCAAAAATACGATTTTACGGTGTGACACTCAACAATGCAAACAGCTGCAAATTAGTGTCTCGGTTGTGCCGGGGCTGCCTGTAGCTCTAGAAATGGCCAATCACCAAGCTCCCTGTTTTTGAAAGTTTTCTGCAAGAAATCAGTTTTCCTGAAACGTGCACACTTTCAAAGAAGGTCTGGATTTGTGGCACTTACCAAAAGCTGCCCAGCGAAGCAGACAAACAGGATGAAGACCAGCAGGAGAAACGCAGCTCCAAATGAAACCCCCAGGGCCGGCGTCCTGCCAGAAGACAAAGAAGGCACAGGTTGGTGTGGAGGGAGTTTCTGGAAGTGATGAGTCATACTTCAGGATTAATTAGGACATAATTAAATGAAGACTTCAGCGCTCATTAATTTTCTGAGAAGTAAAAATGGAGCTAAGACAAACCAAACACACGTCTACCGAGAGGTGTCTACAGCTGTGGCTAATCAACCAGTGATGATTCATTATTAAAACTGCCCTGTGAGCCTCCGTTCTTTATGAAAGAAAACCAACCTTTCTAAAAGACTGGCCTATGTCCCTGGCAGTTTTGTGCCAGACTCAGCCACATCCCTCATCTTGGTGGCTTCTTCCCTGCCAGGGAGGTCCTGGCAGCTGCTAATTCCAGGACAGCCTCACCTACACGGGAGACCTCCAGCCCCAGCCTGATTCCTGCTGACCTGGGAAACACTGAGTCCTCCAGACCAATCCCACCCAGCTGGAGTCCACCAGTTCAGCTCAGCGCAGGTGCAGAGAAATGTTTGGTGAGTCAACTCAAGCAAGTCAACAAGCAGGAAAGCATCTGGGGATCACTGGGAGATGTACCCAGCTAAGTTACAAATTCCATAACCAACAATTACGAGTTTATTGGTAAGAATCACACATATTTTCTGGGAGGTCTTTTAAATACTTCAATAATTCAAAGCCTTTTTAAAACTTAATTTGATCTATGGATAGAAAGTTGCAGGTGTATAAATTGGGCTACTGCACAACGAATCATCAAAGATGAAATTCAAGTGGAGCATCCTAGGAGAGGTCGGATAGTGTCTGAGACCAAAATGAAACCTTGTGTCTAGGAGGCTGATTGGAGCCAGTGAAGAAGCAGACGATCTGGCTCCAGAGTAACCCTGACATGACAGTGCACAGAGCAGAAGAACCAGAACAAGCTGAAATTCCCTGCAGGTGCATTGCTTGGAGCCCCACAGGACGGGAAACAAAGCAAATGGTCTGTGCACTGAGTGATCCCTGGCGCTAAGGTGGGAAGACACCACTCTCCTCAACATCTCAGATACCCAGAGGCGACTGTAGGAGGCGCACATCCAGCAAGATCAGCTTGAGTTAAGAAACACGTGGGCCTGATCCAGTGAGGTACAGGGCACTGAATCATGCCCTGGACACCGTTCACAGTGCTTTGCTCCCATTTTATGAGCAACACTGAGCCTCTGCTGGAGAGGCTACTTATACCAAGTACACCTAGATTGTTGACTAGTCTTATGGGCCAGTTCCATGCTCAGCTGTCCTGGTACAAAGTAGAGTGAGATGCAATCCCTGCAGGGGACCTGGGGTGTGTTGGCCCATACCTCGCAGACGTGGAGGACTGTTGTCCTCATACCTGTGACTAAAGGAGACCAGGAAAAACCTTCTGGGCTTTTCTTTGCCACCTCTTCCCTTAGTTTTTACAAGCAGACTAAAAGAGGTTTTCTTCTACTTAGTCCTCTCCTAGTTCCTGCTTGGTGTCAAGGTGACGCTGGCCTCATACAGCTGAGTTTGGAAACATTTCATCTTTTTCTTAGTCCTGGAACTGATTAAGTACCAAATTAATGATCTCTTCCTGAAGGTCTGGTAAAACTCAAATGTAGATCCCTTTGATGGGGGTGGGGATGGCGATGGTGGTAGTGGTGGTGATGATGATGGCACAGGCTAACACTATAGAATATTTACTATGTGCCAAGTGCTGTTGTGAAATATATACATATAAAATGTAGAATATACATATACACACATTTATATATTTCACTTTATTCTCACAATAATCCTATGTAGTAGTTGCTATTATTACCTCATTTTACCAAAGAGAAACTAAAGGCCAGAGAAGTTTAAGCAACTTGCCTAAACTTACACTCAGAGGTGTTGGCTGGGTTTATGTCTACCGAACTGTATTCCTGGCACACATTCTATTTTTGGGAGTAGACATGCCGCATTTCTACCATATGTATTGGTTCTGTTTTTTGAATCAATTTTGCTAATTTTCCTGGAGAATTATCCATTTTATTTAGAGTCTTAATTATGAAATATTATACATAAATTTTCTTATAATTTTAAACATCTGCATATTTGAAGTAACTTCTTAAAATTTTTTTCTCCTCAGACGTTTGAAGCTTTGTGTGTTTCCTTGATCATTTTAAAGAATGAGCTCCTGGTTTATTATCCCTATTTGTTCCCTGTATTATTAATTTCTGATTCAACTTTAAAAAATTCCTTTCTTGTTTATTTAAAATTTTATTGTCCTTTTTTTGCTTGTCCCTCCAATCTTTCATATATTCCAATAATTACTGGAATTAATTACTGCTTTTGCCAAATCTCATAGCCTCTGATTTATAGCTGCTCATTATCACTCATATCTAAAAAGGCTATAATTTCCACTTCCATTTCATTTTGATATAAGAGTAATTCAGAAGTCTGATTTTTAAATTCTATAAGGATATTGTTGGTTAGTCCTTGTTATTTTAAATTTCATTAGATTTGATCAGAAATTGTAGACTTGATTATTTCTACTTTGAAACTTTATTTTTTTTCCTGTGGTATGATGAACATGTTGAACTTCTATGTCTTACGGATTTTTTAAAAAATATATATATATTTTCTTTTTGCTGGTAACAAAGCATGTTCTCTAAATGTATCTGTGGATGGAGCCTGATGAGTCAGTCAAATCCTTAGCAGGCTACCTTATTTGATGTATCAACGTTACAATGTATTTAACATTTCCAACTAAAGTTGTGGGTTTGTCAATACATATGAACATTTTAATAATTTCTGCTTTATTTAAATAAAATGCTAGGATCTTATTGAATATCTTTGCATCTATGTTCATTAAAGATATTGGTCTATAATTTTCTTTTCTTTTTGGCTTTTTTCCTAGTTTTGGGATCAGGGTGATATTTGCTTCATAGAATGTACTGGGAAATATTCCTTCTTTTTTGATGTTTTGGAAAAGGTTAAGTAATATAGATACCAGTTCCTCTTTAAAGGTTTGGTAGAATTCTGATGTATATATACCAATAATAGTCAAGGACTCTATTCCCTTTACAATTGTGCCAAAGAAGATGAAATATTTGGGAATTTACCTAACAAAGGATGTGACAGATCTCTATAAAGAGAATTATGAAACTCTGAGAAAAGAAATAGCTGAAGATGTTAACAAATGGAAAAACATACCATGCTTATGGCTGGGAAGAATCAATATCGTTAAAATGTGCTTATTACCCAAAGAAATTTACAAATTTAATACAATGCCTATCAAAGCATCACTGTCATACTTTAAAGATCTGGAAAAAATAGTACTTCATTTTATATGAAACCAGAAAAAAACTTGAATAGCCAAGACATTACTCAGAAATAAAAACAAATCAGGAGGAATCATGCTACTAGATTTCAAACTATACTATAAATCTACAGTGCTCAAAACAGCATGGCATTGGCAAAAAAATAGAGAGGTAGATGTATGGAACAGAATTAAGAACCAAGAGATGAAACCAGACATTTATCATCATTTGATATTTGATAAGCCCATCAAAAATAGAAATGGGGGGGAAGACTCCCTATTTAACAAATGGTTAAAATTTGGGAGGTTTGGCTGGTGACTTGTAGAAGACTGAAATTGGACCCACACCTTTCACCATTAATAAAAATTGACTTTCATTGGATAAAAGATTTAAACCTAAGACATGAAACTATAAAGATTCTTGGAGAGAGCACAGGAGAAACACTTTAAGAAACTGGCCTGGAAGAATATTTTATGAGGAAGACACCCCAGGCAATTGAAACAACACCAAAAATACATTACTGGGATCTGATCAAACTAAAAAGCTTTTGCATAACCAAGAACACAGTAAGTAAAGCAAGCAGACAGCCCTCAGAATGGGATAGGACATTTGCAGGTTATGCTTCTGACAAAGGTTTGATAATCAGAATCCACAGAGAACTCACACTTACTAATAAAAAAAGAACAAGTAATCCCATTTCATCGTGGGTAAGGGACTTGAACAGAAGCTTCTCTGAAGAAGATAGGTGCATGGCGTACAGACACATGAAAAAATGCTCATCACCTTTAATCATCAGAGAAATGCAAATCAGAACCACTTTGAGATATCATCTAACTCCAGTAGGAGTGGCTCACATAACAAAATCCCAAAACTACAGATGTTGGGGTGGATGTGGAGAAAAGGGAATACTTCTGCACTGCTGGTGGAAGTGCAAGCTAATATGTCCCTTTTGGAAAGAAGTATGGAGAATACGTGGGGATCTAAAAGTAGATCTGCCATTTGATCCTGTAATCCTCTATTAGGTACAGAGGAAAAGACAAAAAAACCAAAAATCAATTTATAACAAGGATATTTGCACCAGATTGTTCATTGCAGCTCAATTCATAATAGCCAAGTCATGGAAGAAGCCCGAGTGCCCCATGAATGGATCAATAAATTGTGGTATATGTATACCATGGAATATTATGCAGCCTTAAAAAAGATGGAGATTTTACCTCTTTTACATTTACATGGATGGAGCTGGAAAATATCCTACTTAGTAAAGTATCTCAAGAATGGAGAAAAAATATCAAACATACACAGTACTATTATGAAACCAATTTACAGTCATTCACATTTTTATATGAAGAATAGATCACAACTATGGCCCAGGATGAAGAAGGGAGGAGGGGGGATGGGAGGGGATGGGGGACAGGATGGGAAGGGGAAGGTCAGATCAAAGGAAGGTGAATGATGGGATCATACATATGGTGCATAATGCAAAGGTACATTTCAGATATGTTAAGTATAGCGTATAAATGTCTTAACACACTAATTAAGTAAATGAGATGAGGTATATATTAACCAGTGTGATGTAAATGCTCCTAATTCTATATGAAATCAGCACATAGTACCCCATAAATGCATTAATATATACATGATCTATGCATTTATGATTTCAGAAAATAATTAAATAAATGGTAGAGTGCAGAAAGATTTTTTGATTGTTAAATTTTCTTTGTGATTGCAGCATAACAAAAACTTTTTTTTTTTAATGCTGAATGCTTTTCAGTTGAATTCTGTGTTGCTGGAAATTTATTATTTATTGTAGCTCTCTTTAATTTGTAAACTGGTCCTGGAATATCTATTCTCCACTCTTTACTTCCAACCTTTATCTTATTATTTTAGCTAGATTTCCTATAGATAGTGTAGATATGGCCTTTGGTTTGTAGCACCAATCATTTAACTTCTTTCCATGAATAGGACATTTTTATACATTCACAGTTATAAAAAGTCAATATTTGAACAATACATTCCACCTTATTTTCTTAAAATGTTTGATGGAATTAATGTAGATATCATAGTATGAAGTTTCCTTTGTGGGAAGAATTTTAAAAACAAACTCAATAAATTTAATAGTTATATGCTCATCTAAATTTCTATCACGTTTTAGTTTTGTTAAATTGTCTTTTCACAAAATTCTTTCATTTCATCTAAATTATAAATTATTTGGTCTCAAGTAATTTATAGTATTCCTTATTTGTCCTGTTAATGTCTGTAGGATCTGTAGTTAGTACTCCTTTTCTTCATCCATTGTCAGTTTGAGTGCTTTGTTATTCTCTCTCTTTTCCTTTCTTGATCTGTCTTGATAGTGGTTTAGGAATTTTTAAACTTTTAAAGGGCCAAATATTTATCATTATTATTATTTTTTACTGGTTGTTTTCCGTTAAATTGATTCATTCTACTATCTTTAAATATCTATTCCTTTCTATTTGCTTGATTTTATAATAATTTACTCATCTTTTTCTGGATTTCTAAGTTAGAAATTTGGACAATTTTCTTTTTTCTATTTTCAAAGTATTTCAAAGCCACAATTTCCACTCTACATTGTTGATTTAATTACATCCACACATTCTGATATTTTGTATTTTACTTTGATATTCAAACATTTTAAAGTTTCTCATTTGACTCAGGGGTTAGTCAAAAGTATATAGTGATCTATTTGGGGATAGGTGTAGCTATTCTATTGTTAATGATTTCTAATTTGATTTTAGTGTGGTTAGACATCAGATCATCATGTATTTATCTTCTCAAATTTTTTTCAGTCTTTTCAGATTTGTTGAGATGCTTTCATGGCCTAAAGTGAGTCTATTGTGGCGTTTAAGAAAAAATTTATTTTGCAGTTGGGTTTAGTGTTCATAAAATATCAATTAGTTCTAGGAGACTGTTAATATTGTTCAGATGTTCTATATCCTTATCTGTATAGTAAGGGATAGAAAAGAGATATTAAGTGTATATAATTATGATTATGGATTTGTCTAATTTTTTCTTTGGTTTTGTCAGACATGTATAAGACTCTTTTATGGCTTAGTAAAAGTTAAATTTTTACTTACCTGTATTTTTATTACTCTTTTATTAGGTATAAGCACATTTTATCATTTTATGTTTCCTGAGAATTGACAGGTATTTCAATACTTCTACTATTATTCAGTATCTTTTTAAATCTGTTAATACATCTTGCCTTCTTATCTACTTTGTCTAATATTAATAAGTGTACAGTAGCTTTCTTATGCTGTTATTCACATCATATATATTCTCCATCTCCACTTTCAGTCCAACTAACTCGTAGAGTTCAAGTACATCTTACGTAGGTAGTATGTTGCTTGGCCATATTTTTATTTGGAATGTTTAGTCCTTTCACATTTAATAATATGTTTGAATTTAATCTTGCTCTCTTGTTATCTAAGGGCTACTTGTCTCACTTATTTTGTTTCTGTAGTTTATTACATTTGTGACTATTATTTTAAATTTAACATCTTACTGTTTGTTTCAATTTATCTCATTCCTTTTTGTTTCTCTTTTTCTCTTTTATTGCCATTTTTTATTAATCAAATATTCTTAACAGTTTTTTTAAATTTTCTCAATTGGCTTTTTAGCTATACCACTTTTATTTATTAGTGATTCCTCAAAAATTAAAATATACATGTACCTACCAGAACCTATGTAGCATTAACACTGCACCACTTCAAAAAATGCACATGATCATTGCAATAATGTAATCACATTCTCCTCCTCATCAGAATTCCTAATATATATTATTATTTTGGCATCAAACCACCCACTGTGGTTTTAGAGAAATTGATAAAGAACAAGTGTATGGCCTTTTATTCTCTCTCATATGTGTTGAACATGTCCAATGCTCTCCATTCGCTCCCTAGATTCAAGTTTCCTTCGATATTTTACATTAGCATGAGAAACTTCTATTAGCATTTCTCACATTGTAGGTTTGCTGGTGGTTAATTATTTCCAGCTTTCTTTTAGTTGCAGAATGCTTTTATTTTACCTCAACTTAAAACAGTGGTATTTGTGTTGAATATTTAAATCAGGGTCAATCGTGTTCATATCAATGGTTTAAAGATGTCCAATTGTCTTCTGCCTTCCATTGTTTCTGATGAGAAGTCTGCCATTATTCCTGCCATTGATCCCTTGCATGTAAATATCTTTTTATAATGGCTACCTTTATGGCTTTTTCTTCTCCTTTTTTTTTTCTTTGATTTGCAGAATTTTGACTATAATATGCATGTGTGGTTTTACTTGTATTTATACTGCTTGCTGTTTGCAGGGATTCTTGCCCTTGTAGATTGATGTACATATTCATCAAATTTAGGGAAATGTGTCACTAAGTGTACTGATAATTTCCTGTTAGATTTCAAAGACATTTTCATCCATCTCCTACAGATTCCATTCCCAATACTCTTTGCCAAATACCTCTAGCTAGGTTTGACCAATGGGAAATAATGTTGGAGACAAGAAGGCAGTGGAAAAGAAGAATTTTGGTATTTCTTCTTATTCTCTACTTAGGTGTTATTTTCTAGATGGCCCACAACTCCTACTTTTTCTATGTCAGATAATCCACCCACTTTGGTTTCAGCTCTAGTCTCATCCTAGTCCTACATCTGCAAGAAGGCCAGGAGCTTCTATGTCTAATGCCACCTCCTTCTTGTTTCCTTAAAAATCTAGAGGTGGTAGCATGTTCCTCCTATTGCTAATCTATTGGTGGCTATACTATTTGATTTCTCAACTTTTCCCTCATTCTGTAAATAATTCTCTGTATTAAGTTCCCTTTTTGAAATACCCAAAACTGTTAGTTTTCTTTATTGGACCCTAATCCACTGACTAGATAATTTTTTTCTCTGAGCAATACAATATCATTAATGGTTAGGTAGAAAGCTTGAGAAGAATTATAATCAATTACTTTTCCAAATTTCTTTTCCTTTGAGAAAGGAAAGTTTTGAAAAAGCCAAAGCACTCAGTTTTTTCTAAAGAAGTATTTAGTATTTAAAATATTGAGCAAATATCTATATATCCTTAGTTTATGCCCTATTTGAATTTTCTTATCAGTGGCCAAGTGATTAAGAATTACATTAGCCTTTAACTATGCACATATTAAAAATTTAGTGGTAATAGTTGTGTTTAATATACTTGAAAATCATGTAATTTATTTTGTGAATTAGAGTTTGAATATGGTTCTTGTATTATAGCAAGTTTGATAGATGCTTGTTTTCTAAAATGCATTTTAATTTTTTTTTTTTTTTTTTTTAGGAATAATTATTCCTCTATGAAGATAGAAACTCTGAAGACTCTGGGACCAGGTCAAAAAGACCTATTTGAGCCTGAGAAAACAATGAAGGTGTTAGAATTTGACTCTGGCCTTTCTACTCTATTTGTCTTCTAAGAAAGAGCAGTATTTGTCAGAAGGGCAGCTGAGAAATGCTGCTCTTGGTTTTTTTTGGATGTATCTGGAGGCCACTTCTTTGCTCTTTTTTCAAATATCAAATCTTATTAAGGGCTGATAAAAGAAAATAGTGTTGCTGATATGGCTGATTATCTGTTTTTGCTTTGATGTAAAGTATGTCACTAACCAATTGAAGTGGAGATACTCATTCTTTTTTTTTCTTTTTTCTTTTTTTTTTTTTTTTTTGAGACAGTCTCACTATGTCACCCTCAGTAGAATGCTGTGGAGTCATAGCTCACAGCCACCTTAAACTCTTGGGCTTAAGCTATTCTCTTGCCTCAACCTCCCATATAGCTGGGACTACAGGCAGCTGCCACAATGCCCAACTGTTTTGTTGTTGTTGTTGTTGCAGTTGTCCTTGTTGTTTAATAGGCCTGGTCCAGGTTGGAACCCGCCAGCCCCAGTGTATGTGTCTGGCACCCTAACCATTCAGCAACAGGTGCCGAACCAAGAGATATTCATTCTTGAAAGCATGTTATGACACACAAAAACTGACTCAAGAATAAATAGAAAATATGAATAAATTCTACCTATAAAAAACAAAGGGATTGATTTAATATTTTATAAAAACAAATGACTCACTAGTAAAATCGCATGTTAAATGACTTTGGCAAATTTTCCCAAAGATTTAAAGAAGAATTTATACCAATTTTTTTCTCTTCCACAAATTTTTCCAGAAAATAGAGGGATGGGAACAGCTCTAAACTCATTCTTTAAGGCCAGTATCACACTGATACAGATATCAGACAAAGGAATCACAAGAAAACAAAACTAGAAGCCAGTATCTCTTATGGATACAGATACAAAAACATTTAACAAAATATTAGAAAGCCAAATCCAGCTACATATGAAAAGGTTTATATATCAGGACCAAATGGGATTTACCTAAGAAATATGAGATTGGTTTAATATTTGAAAATCAATCAAGCTGATACATCATATTAACAGAATAAAGAGAAAACACATGATTGTTTCATTACCTGCAGAAAAAGCATTACTATTTGTCGTTATAAAAGAAACATTATTTCACAATAAAAACACTCAATAAACTATAAATAAAATAGAGTTTCCTTAACCTGTTAAAAGATCTTTATGAAAATCTCACAGTTATACGTAATGGTAAAAGGCTGCATCCTGAGCTGGATGCTGTGCTTCATGCCCACAATTTCAACACTTTGGAAGGCTGAGGCCAGAAAAATCACTTGCGCCTAGGAGTTTAGGATCAGTCTCAGAAACATAGCAAGAACTAATCTCTATAAAAAATAATAATAAAAAAATAGGGCTGGATGTGGCAGAGTGTGCCTGTGGTCCCAGCTGCTTGGGAGACAAAGGAGAAAAGTTTAAGGCTAGGAGTTAGAGGCTGCAATGAGTTATAGTTGTGCTACTGAACTCCAGACTGGACAGCAGAGTGACAGCCTGCTTCTAAAAAAAAAAAAAAAAAAAAAAAAGCCTAAATGCTGTTCTCCTCAGATTGAAAAAGAAAAGATGTGTGCTGTGGCTATTTATATCCCACATTGTGCTGGAGGTTCTAAGCAGAGAAAATTAGGCAAGAAAACAAAAAAAAATCACTATGGAAAAGACAAAGTAAAACTATATTTGCAAAAGATATATTCTTTAATATAGAAAAGTATGTTACAACCTAAATTCAGATCCAGAGTGGCTCTTATGCTCACTGATATGCTCACACTGAAGCTGTGGAGTGTCTGAAACCATGGACTGTTGGCATTTTTGTTCAGATCTAAATCTCTTCCCAGAGTGTTATGGGATGAATTCTTCTGTCTCTCCACACATAAATGAAGTATCAGTTGAAATCCTAACCCACAATGTGATGGTATTTAGAGTTGGAGACTTTGGGATGCAATTAGGTCATGAGGTTGGGGCCCTCACAAATGGAATTGGTGCCCTTATGAGAACTGGTCAAAGAACTAGCTCTCTCTTTCTGCCATGTGAGGACACAATAAGGCAGCAGTGTGCAACCCAAAGAAGGTGCTCACCAGAATCCACCTATGGTGGCATCCTAATCTTGGACTTGCACTTCTAGAACCATAAGAGATAAATTCTGTTGTTTATAAGTTTCCAAGTCTATGATCCTTTGTTATTGAAGGCTGAAAGGCCTAAGACACTGAGAAGAAATGCCATGAGGCAAAGCAATAGTTGGTCAAAAGCTTTTAATTATAATCATTTATCCTGCCTGTTCTATCAAAAGCATGTTCAGGCCCATTAAGCATACCAAGATGTTCCTGTAACTTAATCAATTTTAATTAACCGTCTGGTTGCAAACTGTTTCTTTTAAAGGCACAAGTATAATTGATTTATGTAAATATTGAAAAGAAAACTTGACTCTTCCCTGTCATGAGGCAACAAAAATTACAACTTTCAGGGACTCTTTTTGACTTTGGCATTTTAATCAAGTGTATTGTTAGCAGTATATGGAAGAAACTGATTGGAGACAAGGTCTTTTTCCCTTTCTGCTTTTTCTCAGTTTATTGCTTAAAAGCAGCCAAGACAGGGATGAGAAGAACATTTGTTGATAAGAAAAACCCAGAAGAGATGCACGTTCCCACCAGTAGACTAAAAATCTTATTTATTAATTGTAAGCCATTTCTCTGGGGAAATAATGGTGTCCTTCCCTGGAATTCTGTCAGATGTGATGACGTTCATCCCCTGTCTCCCTGGCTTCCTTTCCCTCCTCCCCAGCAAGACTTTCATCAGCTCTCTGTTCATTTCAGCTGTGTGATATTCAAAAGGATTATAAGAAGTGCAGAAGGCAAACTTTTCTTTTAATTATAAGTTAGTGTGAAATAATACAAATTCCTCCTCTTTAAATGAAAGAACTTAAGAGTGAAAGAGATTTGGTAAGCAAACAAAACAAAACAAAAAGCTGAAAAGAACAAAAAGCACTTAAATATTTGTCTCCATTACAGTAGCCTTTCTCTCATAATAGGACTTAGCTCTGTGATGTTCTGGCCACTTAGAGGTCCTGAGATGGGGAAAGGTGAAAGGGATTACATTTGGCTGAGTAAACAGCTTCTACTGTAAAGGGAGGATAAGGACTGATCTGAAATTCCAGACACATGCTATTCCCCAGAAGGCCCAGAGTTTCTCTTTCTGCACGCACTCCACAGGTGAGCTCATCCATCCCTGGATTTAAATCCCACATCAACTCTGGGTTTTCTAGGGTACATCTCCACCCAACTCTCCCATGAACTGGGGAATCATAGCCTTCTACTCCATAAAACTCCAGCACCTCACTGTCTAACATAGGTACACGTCTTTGATGTCCAAAGCTGAGCTCTTGAGTCCATGCCCTTCCTTA
The DNA here is from genome assembly GCA_963574575.1 of Galagoides demidoff. NCBI lineage: Eukaryota > Metazoa > Chordata > Mammalia > Primates > Galagidae > Galagoides > Galagoides demidoff. Next base: position 28,236 of record CAUYQV010078495.1, read on the forward strand.
ACCTGTCCCTTCTCTGGGATCCTCACTTTCCATAAATGTATAGGTGGTTGCCATTTACAGAAAAACAACAAAACAAAACCCCAAACCCCCCAACACTTAACTTTCTCATACTCTCCATGTCCAATTCATCAGCAAGACCTGTCTACTCATCCTGCACAGTCTATCCCAGAATGTGGCTACTTTTCACCACCTCCAGTGCCGCCCCAGTACAAGCCATCATGTCTCACTTGGTCCCCCGGTTTCCACTCTGGTCCTCATCCTGTCCTGCAGCAGCAGCAGTGGTATGTTGAAAACACAGTCAGATCGTATCCTCTGCTTAGAATCCTCCAGAATTTCCTGCCTCACTCAGTATGAAATCCAAAGTTCTCACAGTGCCCTGCAAGGGCCGACATGACCTGCTCCTCTGACCCCACAGTCCATCACTTCTGCCCAGCAAGCTCCATTCAGGCCAGCTGCCCCCTTGCTGGGCATTGAACACACTGTGGGTTCCTTTCTGGCAGATAGCCAGTAATTCCCCTCTCAACTCATTCTGTTTCCAAGCTGCCTGTCCAGGGGAGACCTCCCCAGACCACTCTCCTCTGAAGCAGCACCTTCCCTCACTCTCTAGCCTCCTGTTTTGCTGTCTCCGTCCTTTCTGCTGTTGTGACAACACATGACAGACCAGACGGGGCAGCTAAAACAACACACATTCGCTTTCACTGCTTGGGCAGCTGGAAAGTCCTGGATCAAGGTTCTAGCTTATCTGGTTGCTGGTGAGGGACCCCTCCCTGGCTTGTAGATGGCCACTTCTTGTCCTCACATGGCAGAAGGAGGAAGCAGGCTCTCTGAGGGCTCTTCATCTAAGGAGAGTAAGCCTAAACTGGGGGCTCCACACTCACAACCTCATGGAAGCCTGACTACCCACCAGCAGCCCCACTATAAACACTGTCACACTGAGTTCTGGGGCTTCAACATATAAATTTTCATGGGGATATAAACATTCAACTCACAGTACTTGCTTTATTTTTATTAAAGCTTATCATAACTGAATTATTATATGGGTATTTGTTTATTACTTTATTGTTGTCTTCCTTAATAAAATGTAAATTATTAAAAGAATGACTATGGGGGTTACTGCTACTTTCTCAGCATCTCTACCTATTTTTGCTTTAGGGACACTCAGAAGTAGTTTTTTTTTTTGTTGTTGTTGTTGTTGTTTTGTTTTTATGAGACAGAATTTCACTCTGTTGTCCTGGGTAGAGTACCCTGGCATCATAGTAGCTCACGGCAACCTCAAACTCTTAGGCTCAAGCGATTCTCTTGTCTTAGCCTCCTGAATAGCTGGAACTACTGGTACCCAACACAATGCCTAGCTAATTTTTCTATTTTTAGTAGAGACAGGGTCTCACTCTTGCTCAGGTTGGTCTCAACCTCCTGAGCTCAAGGGATCCTCCTGCCTTGGCCTCCCAGAGTGCTAGGATTACAGGCACGAGCCACTACACCTGGCCAATAAGTAGCTTTTGAATGACTCCAACAGGATTGACTAAATGCACATATGAATATCTATGATGAATTCTTCATTTCTATTGTAAATGCTCAGAATATATCCCTAGTTATGAAGCAAAGGCTCAGTAAAAGTATGTTCAGATCCTTGTTGATCGCTATTGTTTCTCAAATCTTACTCTAGCCGTGACCGACATACAGTTAACACCAAAAAATGGTTTTCATTCCTGGAGAGATTACTGGTTTTCCTGAGTTGTCCATCTTCCCAAGATGACAGGATTGTTGGCTAGGAATCTGGTTACCCAGCCCACAGGCTACATGGTCCAAGCTTCCCTGCAGCTAGGTCCAGGCTGTCCCTGAGGGCTCAGTCTTGGGAGATAAGCTGACGTGGCATGAGGCAGGCTGGGAGGTTTCCTCATGTGGGGGAGGTATGGATACCTGTGTGCTCTATATCTTGGTCTGCTCCTCCATCACAGTGCTCAGAGTGTGCATGCTGCCCTCTTGGGCAATGAGGGTGAGAAGCACAGTGTGGGCCAGCAGAGGAGGAGACCACACACTGCCTCTGGCCTGTGATGGCGCAGGGAGGAAGCAGATGCCTTACCGACACTGTAGCCACCGCTTGTGAGGCACTTCCTGACTCTCAGTTGAAGCTACTGCTGGGTCCATCTCAGTAAAAGCAAAGTGGTTCATTTGTCCTGGCGGTGAGAATTATCTCCTCTTTGGTCACCTTCCTTCCTCCCTCTCCTTTCTTTGTTTCTTTTCCCTTCCTTTTTTCTGTTTTGATTTGCCCTAAGATTCACATCTGCTGTATGAAGATACTTAGGGTGTCACTTAATTTTGTGGTGTCCAATATTCTGGACCATAAATTTGGTTACCCACCAAAGTAAACTGTCCTCACAATAGTTATTCTCCATCATTTGTGTTTTAAAAAATAAGTCTTCTTTCCATAGACATAGACAATACTACCATTACATTTTCTTCTTTTTTTTGACATAATGACAAAATCAAAGTGGCTTTGAAATGACTATTAAAGAATTAATGAGCATTGAGTGTTAAAATGAGTGATACAATTGAAAGACAGTATTAAAGCAGAAATAATAGTTCTATAGTACTATAATTTGGCTCTTTTGGTGGGGGGGCGGTTGACAAGATCTTGCTGTGTCACCCAGACTGGAGTGCAGTGGCCTAATCGTAGCTCACTGCAGCCTCTGACTCTTGGGCTCAAGTGCACTTCCTGCCTTAGCCTCCCAAGGGTGAAATCACCATGAATACAGGGGTGCACCACCACCTCCAAATAATTTTCTTTCTTTCTTTATTTTTAATTGTTTTTTTATTAAATCATAACTTTGTACATTGATGATGCATTTGTGCGGTTCAGGGTATTGCTGCAATATACAATGTAATTTTCTTTTATTTATTTATTTATTTATTTATTTTTTTGGTAGTTTTTCGCTGGGGGCTGGGTTTGAACCTGCCACTTCCAGCGTATGAGGCTGGTGCCTTACTCCTTTGAGCCACGGGCGCCACCCTAATTTTCTTTATTTTTATAGAGATAGTGTGTCGCTATGTTCCCCAGGCTGGTCTTGAACTCCTGGAATTCCTGAGCTCAAGCAATCGTCCTACCTTAGCCTCCTGGGTCACTGGAATTACACATATGAGATATTGGGCCTAGCTCTTAATTTTTAAAAGTGATTTATCATCATTTTTATTTATTTATGTTTTTATTTTTTAAATTTAGTTTTTATTAAATTATAACTGTATGCATTTTGGGGTACAATGTGATGATCTGATATATAGTGTGGAATGCTTAAATCAAACTGATTAACATAACCATTACCTCACTTATTTTTTGTGGTAAGACATTTATAGTTTATTCTTAGTTATTTTGAAAGGTATATCACTTTTAATTTAACTTGGCTAATGAAACACATGATGCTAAACTAAACGTCATTAGAAAACACGCATCCTTGTTGTGACAATTGCCTCTAAGCTTGGTTTAATACAGCCCACTTACTTTGGCAGATACTCTGAATGAAAGTACTATAAAAAGCAAAAACAATTCATGCTTGATCACTCTGGTCTTTTAATGTAGTTCACATTTCTGATAAAGTTATGGCACCATGAAGACAGAGTGAGAGAACTCCACGATGAGGGGCCAGCTAATTATCCAATACATGCATTCAAATTCTGAAACTAGTGCCAGATTTTAAAAATTATGAGCTAAATAAAAATGATGTAGGGCCCTTTAATCAGGAAAATATTTCCCTTTATTCATCCTTTCCAGGTAACAAATTCCCCTATTATTATTTATTCATTCATTTACTAGCTCATGTAATCATTCTTTCTCTTTTCCAAAAAATACATGAGGTAATTTACCAAAATAAAACAAACAAAACAAAGCAAAAGTATAATTCAACAAGAAAACAAGTAAAGAGATGTTGGCAGGAGTGAGAAACATCATTATTCCAACAGTAATGATTCATAACATATAACAAAATTATTTTTTAAATAGGTGAGATTATAAGGAAGGAAAAAGCATTTCTAGGTACACAGAGGTTATTCAAAGATGGAATGCTGAGGGGAGCTGGTGCTACCTGGCCCAGAAGGAACCCAGGGCTGGGGGATGCTCTCAACCATTGGAGAAATTGGAACTGAGCTCTTGAATAAGGGCAGAAGTGATGAAGTATTGTCCTACCAGCAACAGGAAACAGAAAAACTCTCCACCACCCCGGCAGTTTTCAGGGAAGATTAGCTATGAGGCCGGGGCCACCAGCAGAAAAGTCATTTGAGATTTGTAATCCCGCTCCATGCTGGGATTGGGGAATGGAGAGTGGGGGTTAACCCAAATTCACATGACCCATTAGGGCAATCATTAAGAAAGAAAGGCATCTCCTAACTAGTTAAAAAATACTAAAAGAATAAAATCACTTGATTACCTTCAAAAGTTAGGAAAGGTAAACGAAACTCAAAATATGATGGCTGAAGTGGGCCCACACACGTCAGTCAATGAAACGAAAATGCAAATTAGATAAAGTCACAGGAATAAGAAGAAAGATACTAGATTAAATAAATAAAAAACCAAAGAAAAAAAGATGCTATTTCAAGCAACATATCCAAATAGTGGGTATGTTTTGAGAGCATGAAAGGGCATCTGTAGTAAAGAGGACTAGAGTTAACATCTGCAAAGTCTGGATTTGGGGCAAATGTTTATTATATTCTATTCTGTACTTTTCCATGTCTTTGAAATATTTAACAGCCATTTTTTTTAAAGATAAAGAAATTAAAAATGAAGACAATGGCATGAAAGAACAATGTGGGAAGACAAGTAAATAACACTATGGTCACAGAAGGCGCAGGTCTTGGAATGTTGACAGAAGAGGGCACAGTGCTCACTAGCGCCCCCTGCACAGAGAGGGGTGCAAGGCGCGTTCATCGGTTCACCGCGCATGCTCAGAATCCAGCTTGTTGGCGAGAAAAACACCACGAGCAAGGAAGCTGGAGAGGGAACTTGTATGGGTCTCATAAAGATACAGCACGTGCAAGAAAGACAAGAAAATCAAAGCCAAGACAACAAAGACTTGACGTGATGCGTTTCTTAGAAGTGAAATCTCAGGAAACATTTTCCTGGTCCCTGGAAGTCTCTTTGTCCTCTTGAGAGGCGTTTTAAAAATCGTCCCAGTCTCTTTCCCCTGTCCCATTCCAGTGGACGACAATACAAAATATAGAACATGAATATAGAAACTATTCATCCGATAGGAAGATGTAGAAAACGAACGCGTGCATCCACATCAGGGCACGACTCAGGGCTCCTTTCCTTTATTAACTTCCTTGTATTTTGCCCTCTTATTTTCAGATACCCTCTGCTCTGCCAGTCTCCTAAGCCTGTGTGTGCAGGGACAGAAACACAAGCCTGGCACAGGCCTGGTACTAATGTGCTTAATTTGTCAACATGTTTTAAAAATAGACAACTGATAAGTTAACATTGGAAAATTTCCCTTACAATTCTGCAGTCTCGGAAAAGGGCTCCTTTGGCTCATGTAGTCCAACTCCAATTCATGGGGAAAAGGGATCTTTAAAAGGGGGCTGATAAAGAGGGAACATACAGAGAGGGATAATACTTCAACTTACTATTACTTCTATAAATGCCTTTATGTTGGTCAACATTCAGAAGAAAACCCTTTGGAGCACAGATGGGAAAGGCAGACCACTTCTTTCCAGTTTACTCAGTGTTTTCATGAGACAAAACCCAGCCCACTGTAAGCAGTTTGAGTTGCCCATAAATGCTGACTGCACAGAAAGTTAAATGCAAGCATACAACTAAATTCTACTAGATTGAAAATTATTGCTTTAGCATTTATAAAATAAGATACTGATAAGGGAAAAAAATATACCTTAAAATTTATTTCCATATCATCAATCACTGTAGGAAAGACAGTACTTTTTTTTTACTTTCCTTCAGATTGTAAAATGAGAATCAGCTTCTTAGAAGATTGTCGTATGGTTTGTATCATGTTCATTAAGCAGGTGCAAGGGGAAGATTATTCAGGAATCAGAGGGTAATTGTTTTTTCATGCATGGGTGGGGCAGAAGGAATCCAGCCCAGAGTCTCCCCTCTGCACCCAGGTCTCTCCTGGGGGAGGCCAGCTGGACCCAACCTCTAATAATCAGATGGCTGCAGAGAGCAGATTTCAGACAGAGCAGAGGAAGGGATCGCTAACTTAACTTGGAAACAAAATGGGCAGGTGGGCAAAGCATGCCCAGTGCAGGTTTTGCTCTTTCAATATATAAAAATGTCATTTGTTTATTAGAAACAACATCTGCTGATTGTGCTCTTGGTGGGAAGAGTTTATGGGGCTACATTTCCTAGACTGGGCATCACAGTATCAAAGTAAGAAGGTTAAATTTATTTTAAAAGAATCCACATAAGTTGAATCAACATATCCACTTTGAAAAGCCAATATCATTATAACTAAGAAAGACATATGGGGGCCACTTAACCTCTGGGATCCTCACAGGCCCCCTCTTTACTGTGACATGTTGAATTACCCCCCAGGTGGAGAAGTCAGCGTCCTTCCATACATGTGAGTATAACTGGCCTCCAGTAGGAGGCGCTCCAGCTGAGAGCAGCAGCAGAGCCCCGTAAGTACTTACTTTGGCAGAACCAGCATCTGCACGATAAAGATGCAGAAGAAGATGAGGCAAGCGCAAGTCACGTAATACTTGAATGCTGGCAGTGCAGTGGCTCGGTACTAGGGGAGAGAGGAAGCCATGAGTGAGCCTTCTGTGGGAGAAGCACTGCATACAGTTACCCGGCAGCCTTGCGGTACCCAGGGCAGGTGTCACACTCAGAAACTGTCCACAGCAGCCGGAAGGCGCTAAGGACCACGGCTGCTCACCTCGGCAGCAAGTGCTTCCTCCCTCTAAATGCACTGTGAAGAATTGACTTCTAAACACCACATGAGTGGAGCCATTGGGAAACCATTTCCGTGTAATTGAATCACTCTGGGAAGGAGCGATGTGCCTGACTGGAAAGCTGAGTGAGTGAATCGGAGGGCCCAGCCCATGGTGCCGGTGCCCGAGATCCCCTGTGGGGCTGACATCTGCAATTATTTTGGGGAAAAGGAATCAATTTCACATAATCATATTTTACTTGTGCATAGTGTTGAGGAAATGCAAGACATATTCATTTATTTTTTTAACTTTTTTCAGAGTGGCTAAAATTTAATACCAAACGGTAGGCAAGGATGTGGAGCAATTGGAAACTTGGAACAATTTACGTGCTGGTATATAAACTGGTGCAACCACGTTGAAAAAATGTGGGACATTATCTTCTAATGTTGAATGTGTACCTACTCCAGGATCCAGGACATCTTGTCTATTTATAGTTACAAAAGAAATGCTTACATATGTATAAGGAAAGACATAAAAAAGGTTCACAGCAGTGATATTTGTAACAGACCCCAAATGGAAACAACTCAGTATCCGTCAATAGTGTAGCAGATAAATAATGTCCTAGTCATGCACTATAATATCACACAGCAACAAAAATGCATGAGCACTGCGGCTATACACAATAATATGGGTTAATTTGGCAAACCCAGTGCAGAAGGAGTGGAAACCCAGAATACATGCTGTGTCTCTCATTCACAAAAGCTCAGAAGTAGTTGGAGAGAATACCTCCTTCCTCATGCACCTCACTGACACGGTGAAGGGGACAGAGACAGTGTTATGCGTCCATCTCATAGGTTCCTTTCCCTATGTGCCAGGTCTTGTGTGATTAATTTAGTTTTGTGTGATTAAAATAAGTTTTTGCCAATAGGATTGAGAGGCAGGAAAGAGGAGATGTAAGTCCTCCCTCCATTCTTCCAGCTGTGTGGTTGAAGCCGGGGAGCTCTGGGAGGGTGGACATACAGGAGAGAACCACCCAAGACCTGCGAGTCATCACTGTGACAGGTGCCAAGAACAGCTCTATTATTTTACCCCCTTAAGAGAGGTTTCAGAGGTTAAGCCATGTACCTAGGTTCACAGAGTGACACAGCTAGGCGTTCTGAGGCCAAAACTTTCACTATTCTCTCTTTATTTCCTTTCTATATCATCTCTCTGGGTATGTCTTTATCTATAAAAAGGGGATAATAGTCTCCACATTAAGGGTCAGATGTTAATTGTGCAAAGATAGTATGGATCAATTTTAAGCTATCTGAGATAATTTAAGGTCACATGGAGAAACCTGCAGTGGTTTAGTTTATCTTTCCCAGTCAGATAGATTAAGTATCTGGTGTAGACAGTTTGGAACACCTTTGGACTTCTCTTGCTAACATTTTAACAGAAATATTATTGGCTGTTAGGTATTCATCATTATGTTGAGAAAGTATGATTACATAATGATATTCTTAGATTACTAATGGGTTCAATCAGAAATGATTAATGTCTTAAAAACCATTGGGGCATCTTTTAACATTACTAAAAGGGCAAAATCCCCTTGTCCAATACCTCCTTCAAATCACTACCTCTGCCATCTTTGCCAAAAAACAAAACTGTATCCCAACTTCCTCTTCACTATTTTAGTATTTTATATTTATGTTAATGCTGCTTATAGGTGGAGAGCAAGACAGAAGCCCTGCCAGCTTTGTTCTCATCTGTTTGTTCTGAGCCTGACTGACGCACTCTTCCTTCCCCCTGACTGTCCAGTGCAGCCGGCAGGGGCCTGCCTGGTTCTCCACACCATCCGCTACCTGCTTGAGGCTGGCCCTGCTTGCTAGTGCAGGATGCGGAAGCCAGACAGCGCTGTACCGTGTAATGATGATAAGGATCTCTGCTGCATTTAGCCGCCAGGTGTGCCCTGCACTCTAAATGCATTATGGCACTAACTCATTTATTCCTCACAGTAAACCCACAGGACATGCTGTCCCTATTTTTCGATGAAGAACTGTGGACCAGAATGACCGATTACCCTTCTCAGAGAGACACAGCTCATGGGAGAGCCAGCACCCCCACCAGGCTCCTGAACTCAGACTCCCAACCATGAGGCTAAACCGCTTCTCAAAACAGGGTTTTATAATAACATTAAAGGAAATAAAATTTTGTGGCTGCCCTTGAAACCTTTTGAGAGCACTGTCAGGTTGTATTAGCTGTATTTGCCTAGACTGTTTCCCAAGTTATGGGAGAAAAGCATGTATTTCTGGGGTTTTAGCCTCTTGGTGGCTCCAGTAGGTCTACTGACGTTTCTCTTCAGGTATGTCTTGTCATCTTTGTCCTTCCTGCTGGGCTGAGGAGCTGGCTGGGGACAGGTGCATAGTGAGCCTAAATCTTGAAGCTCTCTAAAATTGGTCTTTAAGTTGGCATCTTACAAAGACGTACTCAACGAAATCAAAGCTTCATTTTTAAAATGATCACTTTCTGTTTACTAGAATTCTTTTGGTAAATTTAATGACTTAATAGCCAGCATAATTTCTATGCTGCTGAGGAAGCCACATTAGCATAACTGCTGAAGCGTGACTGCACCCAATCGATGGCATTCTGCGCATTCAGTTACAATGGGCCCCTATGCTTTAACTTCCCCAGGGCTTTGCACAGAGATATGAGTTGGAATTTCATTGTGGTTTTAACAAAAGAAATGGACTTCCATCAGAAAAGGAATGATATAACAGTTAGACAATAAGCACTCATTAATATTCGGTAGAATTCTTCAAGGATAACGACCCATTATATCAATCATGAATTTGGTAAACTGTCTGCAGCCAAAGTCTTTTACTTAGAAGTAAACGATTCTCCCAGTCACCAACGCAAACGAAAGTTTTAGTTGCCTGAAAAACCCAACCCTAATAAATTTGGAAAGGAATTTTTATATTTAATATATCCATTAAGTATTCATAAAACAATGCCTGGAATTTTCTCAGTAGCATTTTAATACCAGAGCTATGAATGCTGCCATTAATATAATACCTTTTATTTGAACTAAGCTTATAATTATATAGCTGGACGATGAAAACTACCTCTAAGACGTTTTCCTTTTCTAGATAAACACAGAAGGTGATAAAATGAAGTCGAGTTGGAAGAATGGTTTTCCTTTTTGCAATAATGACTGAATTCATTTAAGCAAATGTGCATTAAGCTCAACATGCAAAAACTGAATGTCTGCTTACTTATTTGTGCCTGAAATAAGATCTGTTTTGAGATTCAATGTGAAAGTATTCAGATGCAACAAAATTTAAAAGTCTGGGTTTTCTAATTCTCCCCAAAAGGGACTGGGTGTAAAACTCATATTTTTCTCAAAATATTAAAGTAATCTGTGTAAAAACATTGTAAATTTATCAGGAAGGGTTTTTGCTTTCTTTTAAAGACTAATCTGAGAAAATTTCACATTGAGAAGGTCAAATATCAACTCCTGCCCTTTCCTTTTGTGCTTACATCTCGGACAGAATGCAGACATCACTTGTTCCCAGAAGGGATGAGAACTGTGACGGGGCAAAGACAGAAACTTGGTAACGAGAAAGATGATAACCAATGACATACACTCATGGGAGAAGCCCAGGAGAAGCCGGGAAGAGTTCTGATAAGAGCCAGAGGCAGTTCAGAAGTCACATGGAGAAACAGTGCAATTACATGAAGAACTCAAAACTCAGAAAAAACAATTGATTTTGAAGAAAAAAAAGCTTACTTCTTTTTCTAGAATTTTGTTATAAAAAAGCAGTGAGATTCTCTGAATATCTTCAGACTTGAGCCATTGCCTGCAAATAAAAAGAAGAGACACATCATAAAACCAAAGCTCCACACGGAGATCTGGACCAACATTTATTATTATTATTTTTTTAAAGACTTGCATTCTTCTTTCTTTATTGCAAATCATTCCAAACTGAACATTCTTAAAAAAATGTATGAAGCCAAATAACTGGATGTGGGATCTACAGATTAACAGGGTCTGCAAATGTTTTATTCTACTCACACACTGCCCTCTGGAAAATTTGGTGTTACTAAGACATTGTCATGTCAAATTGAAACTCAAGTTATCCAAATTAAGTACCCGGGAGATAGTAATCCTTAAGGTTCAGGTATGTCTATAAATTGATTTATTGATGCTTTACTGAAAAAAATCGCATGATAGTTTCATTTTTTAATGGATTTGCTTCAAAAAAAGGCATCATTTTTCTCTGTTTCTTGTAGGCAACATATTACAGAACCACCAAACCAGTGGAGCGCCCTCAAGATCTGGCTTGGAAGATTCTACTTCTTTCACACTGACTCAAAATATTTGCTTGCCACTTTGTTCACTTCTAGAAAGTAAAAATTGTGAATTTTGAACATAGTTTTCAAAAAACATAGTGAAAATACTATTATATCTTATTGAGCCATAAGTTTGGAGTATGTTGTTGCAAACAAAAACACAAGTGTAAATACTACGGATCTCTCAGATACTGAAAAGTAAATAAAAATCATACAGAAGGGTGCATTGTTCCACCCTAACCAACCTTCAGAAATCTGCTTTATGAAGGAAGTGGTAAATAGAGAGCGATCATAAGGAGGAGACTGTCTGCTACAGTGTTTCATGGAATCAGCTCAACAGAGACCCCAGGCATGTGCCCGGGTAAGCTGGGCATGTGAGTCCTGGCACATCACATGCCTGGCAATAAAATAAACTCATATTTTATGAAGTGAGGTTAAGTGAAATAGAAGGATATACTCTTTATATTCACAAATACAAGAATGTTAAATCCACATCTACGCATAAAGAGAAGTGTCCAGAAATACCAAAAAATGTTAATATATTACTGCCTGGGAGGGGTCATTAGTCACTAAGAAATTTATATTTCTACTTTTCTAATTTTTCTTAAATACTTAAAAATATAATATCTTGAATATGTATATACATATGCACGCGTATGTCTTATACGCACGTATATTCTGTCTGTGTATGTAACTGTACATTTGTATCTAAAATAACATTTCCATCTATATCTATACTTATATTTATATCTACAGACACACATACATATATAGGAAGAGAGAGAAAGAGGAAGAGAATGTATATACTAGGACATCTGAGAGAAAATTATGTTTCGTATAAATTTCCAAAAATGTCATATCTATTCAAACAACTGTCGATTCACATAAATTTCTCAATGTAATACTTTTCCAAACCATCAGTCATATTTGTACAGATTTTTTTACTCCTTGAGATATAGTTGGGAGATAAAGAACATAGGCCTTTGAAGATCTAGGAAGAAAGGTCAAGGGGAATTGATCCAGTTCATCAGGAATCAGTAGGCACAGTCTCCCCGATTCCAGATCAGGGTCTCTAAGTGTGGACTGATGTTTAACATGACTAATGACAAGTTAACCCAGGAGACTAGGACACCGGGGAGGGAAATCTCCTGGTCTTCTCAGCATCCCTCTCAGGGCCTGAAGACCCTCACTGCACCATGAGTAGCTTGAGTGTCCCAGAATAATAACAGAATAACCCTCCCCACCTTCCCAGTAACATGTTCTGGGGTGACTGCCATTAACAATGAGGTCAGTGAAAACACTTTTTGATTCAAGGTTATAAGCTTAGGTACCAGGGAAACGAATCTCTTGTGTTTCTTATTTCTGCACCAGCTACAGAATTATTGTTGTTCCATTTTATAAGATAAGACCAGTAGGAGGAATCAAAGGTTGGTTAACATTAAAAGGGCCAGAACACACAATTTAAGATACATTTTAACTTAACTTAACTTAACAATTTTAGAACTATGTACTTAGCAGACAAACCATGAATAATGAATGCAGGTAACTTACTAAAAATAAATTCCTTACTGAGAAAGAAAAATCTAATTTACAAATGCTCCAGGAAAAATATATGCTTGGAAATAAAATAATAGTGAAATCTATCAAGTGGATATAAAACCAGCCCCTCATTTACCAGCAGGGGGCGCCAACTTCCCAGTCTAGGTCTTGGTTACCAGCGCCCTGCAGGGAGGTGGGAAGGTCCCAAGATCAGGACTTGCCTTCCTGGTGACCCCAGAGCCACACACTGTGCTGTGTAAGCCCCAGGGTGGATGGCGGTTGGGGACATGACCAGTTCCCGCTCTCTGCGGCTCCTGCCTCCCTCCCACAGCAAGTTGTGTTTGGTCTGTGGCTTGTCCCTTGAGGCAATGAGCAACAGCCCTGATTCCCTCTGCCTTGTCCTCAGAATTGAGGAGAAGGCCTTCCTCCCACACACTGTCATCATGTCCACAAATTCTCTGAGGTGGCCTCCCTTCCCACTGGTAAAAACCAGATTCACAAACCTGATTTGGATATTGGGAATAGAAAAGGTTCTTGTGGAATGATAAGGTCAAATATAAATTGGGGGCCTTGGAACTATCCAGAAAGAGAAGAGGAGAAGAAATTTGTGTGTGCTTACACCTGCTTATGGTCCCCCAGCGTTGTTCCTGCCCACGTGGCCTGTATACCAGGGAGAAAGTCAAACACCGGGCCCGGGTACTACTGGAAATGATGCCCTATTAATTTATACTGGGTTGTTGTTTTGTTAGGCTGAGGCCACAAAAGGAAATTCTATGTAATTTTCTCACTTGAGGTGAGGGACACAGGTACATTCACCTTCTCACCCCAAATTATCCTGCAACATAAGACTGTGCTTTCTGACAGTAAAGGGAACACTAACATGGAGAGAAGACCACGTCCCCACTGTTGTGGACTGAATATCGAATCTGTGTCCCTGCATCACACTGGTGTGTTGAAGCCTTCAGGCCCATTGTGCTGTATTCAGGCACTGGCATCTACAGCGGTCATCAAGGTCCTGACCTCTCCTGACCTGTGGTGTCATGTCCTTCGTGGCCTTATCCGAGGAGACACCAAAGAGCTGCCCCCACCAGGGGCAGGTACTGAGGCCTGTGTCCCTACTGGTGTTTCTGTGGCTGAGCAAAGCTGGCATTTGTCATCCATTCACAAGTACTTGTTAAATGAATCAATACAAATCTGCACAGAAATCAGCTTCATGTCAATAGCAGAAAACAACTGAAAGGTCCATGAAGCTGGAGCCCCAGCTGAATCCTCAAGTGGAAACGCAAAGAACATCACAAGAAAGAACAAGAGGAGTTGAACGATTGGACACCAGAAGCAAACGGAAGCTATCTTAAAAATCCATGCCTAAGAGCTTCCATTTAAAAAACTCCTCTTTTGTTTTTTGAGTTCAGCATGGCATTTTCTCTGTTTGGTTTCTGAAACGTGTTGGGAAAATTATAACACAAGCGGTCACACCAACACTAAACATTACTTGAATAAAATTCCAAGACATATGAAGGTGTTAACTAAACAAGTATTGGAATACTCGATGACACAAAGCAACAGACAAGTCAAAACGGCCCCTACCCTCTCGAACTGCTTTTGTTAAGCAACTTTAACAAAACATAAAGCAAAGCCGGCGACTACAGTTTCTACAGACCCCTCGGACAGGGATGCTCCAATACGCAAACACAAAAGCAGTTGGAGAGGGCAGGGGCCCAGCATGAGGCTCTCCAGAGGCTGACTTTAGAGACTGTTTTGAAGTATTATTATTGCTATTATTAACTAAACTTTGTCAAAAACAAGATTTCCTCTGAAATGGTGTTTTATTAGTAGTATTAGTGTCACGGTGTGGGTTGCTGTCACGCCTGGTTGAATGAATATGTCCTTCCGACTGGGTCTTATCTAACCCGTTACTTTTCTAGGTTTTAGCTGCTGATGGCTCTCATTTGTTTTTCCCTCTCCCCAAAGGGAAGAATGTTTTTCACACTGATCCTCGTGCTAGGCCAAGCAGAGAATTTTGTTTTTTGCAGTTTTTAGCCGGGGCCAGGTTTGAACCCACCACCTCCGGTATATGGAACCGCCCCGAGCAGGGAATTTGTCTAGACACCGTTAGTGTGTCTGGAGCTCTCTGGAACGAGCAGAGGCATCATCTGTTGGGGCACACAGAGAGGGTCCAGACAGATGAAAATTGTTCCAGGTATGTTCCAGCACGTCTGAACTGCAACTCTTGCCTGAGCAAGACCATTGCATAGACACATATGCACTCACTCACATACACACAAACACGCACACACACCACACACACACGCGCTCAGGGGATTCTTTCACCAGCTCTGTAAGTATTCTAAAATAAATACCTACAGGGAGCAATCTCAAACAGGAATGCATTTTGCAGATCCTTGCATTGATTGACGCTTTGTAACTTAATTTTAGAGGCAGAGAATTCTAGGTAAAAATCATTTACACTTTTCATTTTTTTTGCAATTTTTGGCCAGGGCTGAGTTTGAACCCACCACCTCCGGCATATGAGGCCAGCGCCCTACTCCTTTGAGCCACAGGTGCCGCCCTATCACTTATATTTTTCAAGAGTCAGCTTTCATGATAAAAATTAAATGGGGTTCCATAAGATGGAAACTTTTCTGTGAAGCCTTTTCATTTGGACCGCCTGATGTTTTCACTATAATTTAATTCAACAAGCAGGTATTGAGTTTCTAAGATGTACCAGGCACCACATTGAGTCATCTGCCTTCTGCTCTCTGTGAGTTCACCTGTGACACATGCATCTGCGGAGAACACTAAAGCCGGTGAAGGTAATCATTCTGTCCAGGCTGTGAAGGCTGTTACCTCCTCAAAATTGTTCCAGCCTTTCCATCCCCCCATGTCTCTGTAGTCATTTAAAACAATTATAGCAATTCTTGGCTTCACAGGCTGAATGATATTTTGTCCCCACAAGAATCAGTCTTCTCCCAAGTTCGCTATGCATTATAATTCTAATTCTCTTCCAGGCATCTCAATGCTCTTTAATTTTGCAGGACAATAGATGCATTTTGGATGGATCGCATCACATAAAAAATCTGAAGACTTTCCCATCTAGGATCCTTATCAATCTTTTAAAAATATTACTTGCTGAACATTTAGTAGTATTAGTGTCACGGTGTGGGTTGCTGTCACGCTTGGTTGAATGAATATGTCCTTCCGCCTGGTCTTATCTAATCTGTTACTTTTCTAGGTTTCAGCTGTACTATAATTTTTCTCCCTACAATTACATCTCATGTTATTTATTGTTAGTTGACTTAGGGACTATTATGTAGTCAGAAATTTTTTAAAATTTTGAAGGATGAAAGAAATGACTATTAACAAAAGCTATGATCAAGGACAGTTGAGGTGATCTGAATGAATTGTCTCAGAAACTCAGCTTTGTCACGCTAAGTATTGTAGAGACTGTGGTAAAACATTTTTTGAGACTATGACATTATTTTTAAATAATAGGGTTTTTAAATAAGAGCTGAATGATAATTTAAGATGAAAAAGTACTCACTTTTGTGCATTGATTCCATCAATTGCTTGAATCATCCTTTCATTCAATTCTTCTTCAAATCTTTTCTTTTGTGATTTGGTTCTGTATGAAAAAGGAAATATTATGGGTAAGAAGATTATTACTAAAATAAATATGAAGCCTATTTTCATTGATACTCAATGTTTTGCATGTTTATGGGGTACACCGATACTTTGTTGCATGCACAGAATGTGTGATGATCAAGTCAGGTTACTTGGGACATTTCCCCATCACCTTGAGTATTTATCACTCCTGTATGTTTGGAGCATTTCAAGTTCTTTTAGCTACTTTAAAATAAGCAATACCAGTTGCTAACTATGGTTACTCCACTCTGTTATTGAACACTATAATTTATTCCTTCTGTCCAACTGTGTTTGTGCCCATGACCCAGCCATTCCTCCTCCTGTCCTGCCCACATACCCTTCGCAGCTTCTGGTTTCTGTTACTCTACTCTCTACCTCCATGAGAACAACTTTTTAAGCCCTCACATGTGAATAAGAATATGCAAAATTTGTCTTTCTGTGTCTGTGAGCATATTTTTCTATGAGGCTAAAACCTCTGTTTGAGTCTGTTAATGGATTAAAAAAAGAAAAAGAAACAATAGTTTCTATGCAGCCTTTTCTCTAGTAACATAGAAGGCCCCACCCCCGTCAATGGAGTGAATTGACTAGAATATTTGCTCAGTCAAATCTCTGATTCTGTTAATGGAGTAAAAAGAGAAAAAGAAACAATAGTTTCTATGCAGCCTTTTCTATAGTAACACAGAGGCCCCCACCCCCCAGTCTATGGAGTGAATTGACTAGAATGTTGGCTCAGTAATGATGTCGCCTTCCCATTCAATCAGAGTAAGATTTACTACCAGGCATTTACTGGGTAACACTGAAAAATATGTGCTTGGTGTTTGAGATAAAAGAACTTTCTCCCCTAAGAGATGCATTAGCCCTTGACTTGGAGCCTTCACAAGTTTTATTTTAGGACGGAACACATTGATTCTGGAAATTCCCCTGCAAAAATTTGTTTTGGTTGACAAAATAGTCATTCCTTTTTTGTGATTTCCTTGGTCAGTTTTCAAGAACTTGCAGAACTACAGTCTTATTTTAGGCATATCAAAGCTTAATTGTATGTATTTAAATGTCCCTCAGTTTTAGAAAGCACTATTCAGAGAAAATCCCACTTATATTTGCCAACCGTCTCACTTGGTCTCGGAAGCAAATAATCCTTAGCCTTAATATTAGATGCTTTCTAAATAAAGTATGTCAAATAATGAGAGCTCTCCAAGACTAATTTGGATATTTGCAGGAGAGTAATGTAAAGAGAAAACCAATATAGTGCCTGTATTTAAAAGTTCAATGTCTACTACAAAGAGTAAAAGCCTGGCCTGGCCCTTCTCCCGGCCTGAACACATGTATCTGTAGCCTGTGTGTTCTGCATGCTTAAATTTTTAATTGACTAGACCTTCTAATCTGAAATAAAAATCACACTTTTCTGAGCTTAGAGTTCCCTCCACATATAGATATGAATAGTATTAAATATGCAATGTCCTATTTATCTATAATTAAATCTCATAGAATTATCATTAGTAAGACGAATGGGTTTTCCAATTCCAGCATTTCATGCTGTTTGTGGACTGTGCATTCAGGTCCTGTCTTCTTCGAACAGGCCGAGGGCAGTCTTGGTTCAAAAACCAGAATGATGAATCGATCCACAGAAAGATACTGAATCAACTGGATTAAGAGGTTTTAGCATACCCAATTCCAAACTTTTTGAAAAAAGCAAATTAATTATTTTTAAAGTAATTTTACTAGTCTCAGTTCTAAACTTGAGGGTTTTCGTTGTTGTTCTTCTTGTTGTTTGTTTGTTTTCTTTAAGACACAGTGTCTTGCTCTGTTGCCCCAGCTGGAGCGCAATGGTGTGATCATAGTTCACTAAAACCTCAAACCCCTGACTTGAAGCTTCTCCCATCTCAGACCTTTGAGTAGCTAGGACTACAGGTGCTCAATGCCATGCTCAGATAGGCTGTCTTATTTTTACAGCACCAGGGTCTCACTACAACTCCTAGCTTCAGGTGATCCTCCTGCCTTTGCCTCCCAAACCACTGGGATTCTGAGTGTGAGACACCGTATCTGCCTGAGTTTCTTGAATTCAGTTTGGTGGATTTCTTTTTGCAGAGCTTTGCAAAGTCTAAAAAGGAACACTGTAAGTATCTTGAGGCTCACGAGAAAATGTAATTCTTCAATATTATTTCCAGGGTTAACAATGGTGATGCCTGTGTTAATCTGTTTTAGTATCGGTTTAGATAATGCCTGTACTTATTGATAGTTTTCTTGTTCCTGAGGTTTTGAGAGCTCTGCTCTGGACATTATGTGGTCCGCTGGGGCTGACAGTCTCCCCTCCTGGCTCCTGACTCATCTCCAGGAATGCGTCCTCCTGACGCTTAGCACTGCTGACTCTCCTGTCCTTGCTCCTGCCTCTCGCCTCCCGTCCTCCCCCCTTCCTATTGCTTGGGGCCTCCAAACTCTCTTTCCAATCTGTCTCCATTCTCTCTCTCAAGTTCCTTCCCCAGACCTGTCCCAATGCTTGCCGGGGCTGTGACATCCAAGGAGGCATGGAAAAGGCCATGTGATGCCAGCTCCCAGGTCATGTGGAGGGTCAGAGGTAAGACAGAGCAGTCCATTTACAAAGCCTGGAAGTGCCAGGCAGCTTGGGCAAGTCTGACTCAAAAGTGGGTTCTCTCTACAAGGTCTTATAGCCACCAAAGATCAGTAACTACAGAGAAAAGTTGAACTACCATGTTTCCCCAAAAATAAGACCTACCCCCCAAAATAAGCCCTAGTAGGATTTCTATGCATTTGTTAAATATAAACCCTACCCTGATAATAAGACCTAGTGATGGGCATGGCTATGCAGCATATCTCGGCACAGAGAGGGAGACATTCCCTGAAAATAAGCCCTAGGGTGTCTTCTTGAGAAAAAAATAAATATAAGATAGTGTCTTATTTTGGGGAAAACATAGTAATATGGAATAGACCTTTAATAAAGCAGGAAACACAGACTTTGGGGGCCCAGGGCCTTGGCACCAATCCCAGCTTCATCTCCACTAGCCCCATGAGGCTGGGCATTTTCCTAATCCCTAGTGCCTCAGTTTCTTTCCTTCTAAAATGATAATGGCAATAGATTCTACCTCAGGATAATGCTTCAGGGATAAAATTAGATTTTCCATGATTAAAAACAAGTGAAAATGACAGCTTATTCTTGTTATCTTTCAGACAGCACTTGTCCCAGAAGACACGGCCCTAATAACACTGGGGCTGCTTAAGGCATTTCCCATTGTAATTTTAATGAAGAGACTCTTGAAGTCAAACTGCAAGGAGGGAGCGAGATATGAGAAGAAGGGACATTGGCTATAATGTGAAAGGGAAATCTCCATGGCCCGACCTCGCAGAGCTGTGAGTGTCTTACTGACATCCAGCATCATTCTTCCTCAAGGCAGCTGACGGAGTTCATAATATTCCTAAAATTAGCTTAAGTTCTCTTTAAAATGACATATACCACTTAAAAAAAATCTTCAAAAGCCCAAGAACCCAATTATCCTTATAATGTAAGGATGAGAACCATGTATCTCCATGCTAAAATTTCAAAATTTTCAAAAATGTACCAATTAGAGCCCATTACAACAAGTCCAGTAACACAGAAGAATTCTGGGCTAATGCCCACTACCGCCACGCTGTGGGGGGAAGGACCCACCCATGTGTAGTGTCTCTTGACTACAATACATTTTCCACCAGGAAATGTACTGGATCTCACATATTTCCTTAGTTTTTATAGAGCTATCAGTATCTCCAATAAACTGACATCCCTGTGGAGAAAGAAAGGCTGTCAGAATTTTTGGCCTACATTTTACATTCTTTATCCTAATGTCTTCACATTGGTGTGGTTAACCCCTAAATGAATTTTAAAGTACAACTCTGAACTCTAAAGAGAGAAGGACATGAAGGAAAGGGTCAGCGCCTGGGATTTGTGGTGGCTGGTGACGGGGCACATGGGGTTGTAGGAAGCTTTCCTTTTTTAATGGGCAGTTTTTGAGGAGCTCTTTATTTCATAAATAAATAGAAAGACTGGACTTATCTTGCTTTTATCTTTAGGATTCAACACAAAAATGTAATTTCAAGCAACATACTCATTTTAAGAAAATCCAGTATTTTACCACACGTTAATATTAGGAAGAGTCATTTTAAGAAAACAATTTAATGTTTTAAAATGACTAGCAGGTGGTGTTTCCCTGTTTCCTGCCTAATAACAGGACCCTACTAATCCTATTTTTAGCAGCTGAAAGCCATTTAATAAGGCCTTTCACAAGGAGTTGCTCTTTAAAAAGAAGGAGACTTCAAAATTACTGTAATGGATGATAATTACTTTCAGAAATGAATAAGAAGCAATAAGCCTTTAAAAATTAATCAAGGATATAGCATACCTTAAGGTGCGATTTTGAAAATTATGCTGACCCATTGGTACATCCTATATGGAAGAGAAAAAAGTTACTAGCTGTCAAGAACACATTTTAAGAAGACGATTACAATGATAATAATGTATAACATTTTCCTTCTTTTATCATGAAAAGCATCATTAAGGTAACAATTATCCCTGGATAGAGAAAGAGCTTGATCATAAATGTGAATCAAGATGAAAAACTCCGTTTATATTTATAATGTTGGTGTGATCTATAAACTCTGAATGTTGGGAGCATTGAGATTGTTGTCCTGGTATTTTCAGATCTGATTTCAAACAATGGACTGCAGAGGATGGGTATCAGAGTTACTGACAGCAACATATAAGCATGTGAAAATGGACTTTAAACATTCAAGTGCAAATGTCCTTATGTAAAATGATGTGTTTTTTTTTTTCTTTTGGGTAGGTGCCTAGTAATGGCATTGCAGGATCAAATTGAATCATAAGTATCATAAAATGCTTTAAACCAATAATATAACCACACAATCTACAGTCAATCCTATTTATGAATTGGGCTAATGAAAAATCATACCACCAGTTAAATGTATCATATTATAAATCACTGGACAAAAAGAAGAAATCAGAATGTGTGTGCAATTATTAGTGGTAATCCCCCCACCAAATGTTGAAAACTCACTTTTACACATTTGTGATGGGAATGAAAATAAAAGTTGGAACAAAACAGCTCCAAAGAGGAAAGGGAACACTTCTACACTGCTGGTGGGAATGCAAACTAACATGTTCCTTTTGGAAAGACGTCCAGAGAACACTTAGAGAACTAAAAATAGACCTGCCTTTTGATCCTACAATTCCTCTACTAGGTATATATCCAGAAGACCAAAAATCACACTACAACAAAGATATTTGTACCAGAAT
>CAUYQV010078497.1:0-27301 GCA_963574575.1 Galagoides demidoff
ACAGGCGCCCGCCACAACGCCCGGCCATTTTTTGGTTGCAGCCATCATTGTTGTTTGGCGGGCCCGGGCTGGGGATTCAAACCTGCCACCTTAGGTGTACGTGGCTGGCGCCTTAGCCGATTGAGCCACAGGCGCCAAGCCCATCTCATGGTTTTCTATTCAGTTCCACATGTCAATGTTTCTATTTTTGTGCCAATACTATGCTGTTTTGATGACTATGGCCTTGTAGTACAGCCTAAAGTCTGGGCTGAGAACTGCCTTAGCTATATAGGGTTTTTTCTGATTCCATGCAAAACAAAGAATTATTCTGCCCAAATCTTGAAAGTATGACAATGGTATTTTAATGGGGATTGCATTGAACCTATACGTTTCTTTGGGTAGTATAGACCAGGAGTCCTTAAACTTTTCAAAGAGGGGGCCAGTTCACTGTCCCTCAGACCACTGGAGGGCCAGACTGCAGGCCTGGGGACAAGTCAGCTGCTAAGCAGGACAGGGAGCAGTGGCCTAGGGCCATAGTTTGAGGACGCCTGGTATAGACAGTTTCACAATGTTGAGTCTTCCCAGCCATGAGCATGGTATGTTCTTCCATTTGTGAATATCTTTTGCTATTTCTTTTCTTATGTTTTATAATTTTCTTTGTAGAGGTCCTCCACCTTCTTTTGTTATGTATATTCCTAGGTATGTCTTTTTCTTTGAAGCTACTGTGAAAGAAATTGTGTCCTTGATTAGCTTTTCATCTTGGCTGTTACTGGCATATACAAAGGCTACCTATTTGTGGATGCTGATTTTATATCCTGAGACATTACTGTATTTTTTGATCATTTCCAGGAGTCTTGTGGTTGAGCCTTTGGGATTCTCTAAGTATAAAATTGTATTATCAGCGAAGAGCGAGAGTTGGATCTCCTCTGTACCCATTTGGATGCCCAGGATTTACTTCTCTTGCCTGACTGTATTGGCTAGAACTTCCAGCTCTAGCTCCAGAACTTCCATGCTCTTTGTTGAATAGTAATGGTGACAGAGGACAACCTTGTCTGCTTCCAGTTCTAAGTGCAAAAGCTTTCAGTTTTACTCCATTCAGTGTAATATTACCTTGTCACAGATGGCTTTGATCAATTTAAGAAATGTGCCACCTATGCCTATATTCTTAAGGGTTCTACTTAGAAAGGATGCTGAATTTTATTGAATGTTTTTTCTGCATCTATTAAGAGGATCATATGGCCTTTGTTTTTGCTTCTGTTAATATAGTAAATTACGTTTATAGACTTGTGTATATTAAACTTACATCCCTGGTATGAAACCTACTTGATCATGATGAATGATTTTTTAAATGTGTAGCTGTAGGGTGGCGTCTATGGCTCAAAGGAGTCGGGCGCCAGCCCCATATGCCAGAGGTAGTGGGTTCAAACCCAACCCCAGCCAAAAACTGCAAAAAAAAAAAAAAAAAAAGGTGTAGCTATAATCTATTGGCTAGGGTTTTGCTGAGAATTTTCTCATCTATATTCATTGGTGAAATTGGTCTGTAGTTCTTTTTAATTGAGTCTCTTCCTGGTTTTGGTATCAGATGATGTTTACTTCATAGAACATGTTGGGGAAGATTCCTTCCTTCTCAATGTTTTGGAATAATTTCTGCAGTATGGGTATAAGCTCTTCTTTGAAGGTTTGACAGAATTCTGGTGTGAAGCCATCTGCAACAGGGCTTTTTTTTGTTGGGAGATTTTGTATTGTTTCTTTGATTTCAATTCTTAGAATCAGTCTGTCCATGAGATCTATTTATTCTTGGTTAAGACTAGGGAGAGGGTATGATTCCAGGTATTGATCCATTTCCTCCATATTGTCAAATTTGGGGCATCTATAGAGTTTCTTGTAGTACTCAAGAGATGATCTCTTATATCTCTATGGCATCTGTTGGTATTGCCCCTTTATCATTTTTGATTGAGATGATCAGAGAGTTTACTTTTCTGTTTCTAGTTAATCTGGACAAACATTTATTGATCTTATTTTTTAAAAATCCAATCTTTTAGGGAAGCACCTGTGGCTTAGTGTGTAGGGCACCAGCCCCATATACCAAGGGTGGTGGGTTCAAACCCAACCCTGGTCAAACTGCAACAAAAGAATAGCTGGGCCTTGTGGTGGGTGCCTGTATTCCCAGCTACTCCGGAGGCTGAGGAAAGAGAATCGCCTAAGCCCAAAAGCTGGAGGTTGCTGTGAGCTGTGACCCCACAGCACTCTACCAAGGGCGACAATGTGAGACTCTTGTCTCTTTAAAAAAAAAACCAAAAAACACAAACAACCTTTTGTTTCATTAATTTTCTCAATTATTCTTCTATTTTCACTTTCATTCACCTTTGATTTAATTTTGGTTATTTCTTTTCTTCTGCTGGGTTTGGGATTAGACAGTTCTTTTTCCAATTCCATAAGATGGTTCATGAGTCTGTTGATGTGCTCTCTTTCTGTTTTTCGAATGTAGGAATCTAATGTGATACATTTCCCTTTTAAGACTGCTTTTGCTATATCCCACAGGTTTTGTGGGATAACTTGTGTCTTCTTCACTGTTGTTATATTTGAGGAATTTAATGATTTCCTCTTTTATTTCTTCCTGAAGCTAACTACCATTCAACATAAAGTTGTTTAATTTCCATGCCTTTGTGTGGAGATGAACATTTTTGTTGGAGTTCCACCTTTATTGCCTTGTGGTCTGAGAAAATACAAGATATAATTTTCATTCTTTTAATTTTTCCAAAGTTTGATTTGTATACTAGGATGTAATCTGTTTTGGAGTACATACCATGGGTTGACAAGAAAAATGTATATTCTTCACCTTTGAGATGGTGTGTGTTCCATATATGTCTATTAATCCCAATCTAGGGTCACATTTAAGTCCTTTGTATCTTTGTTTAGTTTCTGTTTACAGCAGTGGTTCTCAGCTTTCCTAATGCCACAACCCTTTAATACAGTTCCTCATGTTGTGGTACCCTCCAACCATGCAGCAACGAAATAATTTTATGATTGGAGGTCACCACCACATAAGAAACTGTATTAAAGGGTTATGGCATTAGGATGGTTGAGAACCACTGCTCTAAGATCACAAAGATTTTATCCTTTTTTTTTTTCAGTTTTATAATTTTAGTTCTTACATTTAGGTCCATGAGCCACATCTTACATTAATGAATGAAGTAAAAATCAATATTCATTTTTGCATATGGATCATTTAATTCTCTTGTGGTCAAAGGACAAACTGTGTTTGATTTCTTTCATGCCTCCTATATTTCTTGTTACTTGTTTTATGGCCCAGGATATGATCTATCTCGGTCAAGTGTCCATATGAACTTAAAAAGCATATATATTCTGCTGTTTGGGGTGTAGTAGTTAATAAAAGTCAATTAGATCAAGATAGCTAATAACATTTTTCTTCTATTCTCTTTATGTTAGGTGTTCTGCAGTTTCACTCTTAAGTTTTCTAAGAGTTTGTCTCTTTTTATTTAGCCACTTGGGATTCCTTGGGCTTGACTCTGTGGATTTCTAATTGCTATCTGTCCAAGAAAATTCTCAGCTATATGTCACCAAATATTCCTTGATCTCATTTGCACTGTTCTCATTCTGAAACTCCAGTTAGATGTATGTTAGACCACTGTACCTCCTATGTGTCTCTACTGTGTTTTTTCATTTGTCTCTCTGTGATGCTTAATTATTTCCAGATAATTTCTTCAGATCAGCTGAGAGAGAATTCAACTGCTAAATGTATTCATAACATTTTTTAACTTTAATTACTACATCTTTAACTTCTAAATATTCTATTTGATTTTTCTTCACATCTAGTCATTCCTCATAATTTCTGTTATCTATTTATAGAACAAAGCTTGCCTTTTATTTCTTTAAATATATCAAATAGCATTATTTTATCCTCTATGCCTAATAACTCAAATATCAAGTCTTTTAGAATCCACTTCTGTGGTTAATATTTCTAATGATACTCACTTCTTTGGTAATTATTTTTGACTATGAATTACTACTTTTAACTCTGGGATAACAATGCAGAGATCTATCTTTGCTTCTGCCAAGTACTTAAAGACAATATGTGTATCAAGATGAAACCACTTTAAACTAAATTTTGAGCTTATATTTTTGATTATACAAGTAGAATGAATTTGGATTGCAAACAAAAGCAGTAACAAACTGCTTGTAATGAATTCTCAAGGGAATTTTTTCTCTGTTCTCTTAGCACCAAGATTTGAGATTAGTAATTTTTATTAGTATTTGCCAGAATGAACAGGGAGGTTTTCAGATGGTTTTATCTATGGCTCATCCTACTAACAAGGCTTTAAATTCTGCGAGAGTCTCAATTTTATAAGGGAGATAATCTCTTCTTAGATTTTTGGGTGCACTCTGGGCTTTAGCCTGTTGTATCTCATGTCCTCAAAACTCATGCTTTCTTATGCAGCAGCTGCTCCCAGGATAAAAGCTACATTCAGTGTCTCATTAAACCTTTCTCAATATCTGCCTTCATTTAGGTTTTCTCATCTTATTTGTTCTAGTCAGGTGTTTTGAGGTATAAATTACATACAATAAAACTCTTTCATGTGCAGTTTCTCTAGATTTTCCTTTTTTTTTTTTGAGACACAGTCTCACTCTGTCACCCTGAGTAGAGTGCCATGGAGTCATAGCTCACAAAAGCCTCAAACTTGTGGGCTCAAGTGATCCTCCTGCATCAGCCTCCTGAGTAGCTGAGACTACAGGCACCTACCACCACTCTTGGATGGTTTTTCTATTTTTAGAAGAGATGGGATCTCACTCTTCCTCAGGCTGGTCTCAAACTCCTGAGCTCAAGCAATCTCTCTGCCTTGGCTTCCCAGAGTGTTATGATTACAGGCAGGAACCACCACACACAGCCTTTCTATGAGTTTTCGAAAATACATCTAGTCATGTAACTATCACCACAGGAAATATAGAGGACAGTTCCTCATTCTTAGTTTTTGGTCGGTTTTTTTTGCCAGATCCTCAGTATAGTTAAAAATAATTTAAGATTTAAAAAAAAAAAATCTAGACAGCATCATTAGTTGTTTTTTCTGTGGAACAATTCATCAAGGTACACTGTCCACCATATTGCCAGAAACTAATTTTCACTCCCTGGCATTTTATATATTTACTTGTTGATTTTTTTTTATTAATATCTTCTCTGACTGAATAAGCTTACAAAAAAGAGATTTATCTGTTTTGTTCACTGCTATACTCTAAGTGCCTAAACCAATGATTAGAAATGGTAGGTGTTCAATAAATATTTGTAATCGAATGAATAGTGATACATGCTCTGAAGAAATTAAAGTAGGGTAAGGGATAAAAAGTGACAACATAACCAATTCAAAATATTTACATACTTACCATACTTGACTGGGGCTGCAATACCAGTCTTGCTTGTTTCTTTCTTTGCTTTCGGTAATAATTTTCAAATGTTTCCTCATCACCCTAAAATAAAATCAGCAGAGTAATGAAACACACACACACACACATACACACATGCACAGCTAAAATAAGTATGTCTTTGCCCCCTAAGAGTTGTTTTAAATTTTCCTACTAGAGTATAAATGCTGCATGTCACTTCATATTGAATGCCAAGAATAAGTTTTCACTGTAATTTCATTATTATTAGTTTCAGTGCTGTCTGATAGAACTTTCAGTGTTGATAGAAGTTTTCTTTGTCTTACTGTTTAATATAGTAACCACTAGTCACATGGGGCTATTGAGTATTTGAAAGGTACTTAACAGGACTGAGGCGCTTTTTAATTTTGTTTAATTTTAATTAACTTTAATGTAAGTGGTTACATACAGCCAGCAGAGATCTACCTTTACCACTTAACTCTCTAAGCCTGTTAGAACATGGTTCACATCTACCCAGTTCACCTTCATATCCTTATTACTTAAAAAATGCTTAGCATGCAGAAGGCACTCAATAAACATTTGCTTAAAAAAAAGATCGAAAAAATAAATAAATTACTATATATCCATCCCTTCTGCCTTCCCCTCGGCTTAAAAGAGAATTCATATAGAGTAAGAAGAAAAATTTGGGAGCCCAGTTCCCTACTCATCTAAGGCTACAAAGGGAGGGCAAAAGAAAAGATCAACAACAACAAAATATGTCAAAGATGCACATTTTCACCAAAAAAGTCTGATTTTGGCTCGGCGCCTGTGGCTCAATTGGCTAAGGCGCCAGCCACGTTCACCTAAGGTGGCGGGTTCGAATCCTCAGCCCGGGCCTGCCAAACAACAATGATGGCTGCAACCAAAAAATGGCCGGGCATTGTGGCGGGCGCCTGTGGTCCCAGCCACTTGGGAGGCAGAGGCAGAAGACTCGCTTGAGCCCAGGAGTTGGAGGTTGCTGTGAGCTATGATGCCATGGCACTCTACCCAGGGGGATAGCTTGAGGCTCCGTCTCAAAAAAAAAAAAAAAATTCTGATTTTATTTTCTTTATACTTGCTTAGCTACAAAAATCATAGCTTTTCTTAGAGCTACCTAAAGCAAGCTCATAATGCAGAAAATATTTTTATTTAGGTAAAAATGGGAAAGTTCTAATTTTTTTGTACTCAAATAATTAAGAGAATTTTTTAAAAACTATGGGATCCCTCACACAGTTTTAATTTGTTAACTAACGTCAGTTGATGTGTCCTGCCTCTCCTCAGAAGGGCTTGTCATCCTTTGGAATTCAGTTCCCTTGGTTGCTGTGTAGCTCAATTCTTTGATGGGCTCCAAAAAATTATGGTTTTATAAGTTATCCACCTCCTAGACGACAGTGGTGCCATCATAGCTCATTTCAACTTCAAACTCCTGGGCTCAAACGATCCTCCTGCCTCAGCCTCTCAGCCTCCCAAGTAGCTGGGACTACAAACCCTATTTTTTTTATTGTTGTTGGGTATTTTGTTTGTTTTTGGTGTTTGTAGCGACAGCATCTTGCTCTTGCTCAGGCTTATCTTGAAATCCTGACCTCAAGCAATCTTCCCACCTTGGCCTCCCAAAATGCTAGGACTACAGGCATGAGCCATCACACCCAGCCTTAATGTTCCCTTATATTATATTTTCTAATGTAATATGTTTTTATTTTTATTTCACTTCTGAGATTGTAAGGCTTTAGGCTAGTTTGGATTTTTTCTTCTTCTGGATTAAATTATTATAATTAGTACTTAACTGATTCAAATAGCACATGTATATTATATGTTTTGAAAATAAATAAACCCAAAACCAAAATTTTATTGGAAAAGAATCCTTTCTTAATAGACTAAGTAGGGCTTCCCCCACACACACTAAAATAAATTTTTTGTTTAAAAGTCTGAGCACAGACTTAGGGCATTTAATTTATTTTTTTAAAAAAAGTTCACACTAAAACCTAAAACCTAAAACCTAAATAATTAGCAAAGCCAGTCCTCATAATCAAACTAATATGTCAAATTGTATTAAATCTCTCAGGGAAAGTCTGACTTCATGTTTTACTTTTTATTTTATTTTATTTGAGACAGTGTCACTATGTCACCCTCAGTAGAGTACTGTGGTGTCACAGCTCATAGCAACCTCAAACTTTTAGGCTTAGGCAATTTTATTGCCTCAGCTTCCCAAGTAGCTGGGACTATAGGTGCCCACCACAACACCCAGCTATTTTTGGTTGCAGTTGTCGTTGCTTAGCAGGCCTGGGCTGGGCTAAAACCCACCAGCCTTAGTGTATATAGCCGGCGCCCTACGCACTGAGCTTAGGTGCCAAGCCTTCATGTTTTATTAATACTTAAAAAAAAAGTTAACATGTTTTGAGGAGTATTATACTATGAAAACTATTGAGAAATAAATTATGGGATTGCAAAAAGCAGTCAAAATTAAGATTATTTTAATTCATGATTGTTTTACACATTCACATACCTTCAAAATCAAGACAATAAATAGGTTTATCATTACTTATTTTGTTTCTCATTATAGATAATATTCTAAATTATTTATGAAGGAGTTTAACCAACAATATCATACACCTTCACTCAACATGTAGACATACACAAAACTCCATTGTTCAGCTTCTGGAAATGTGATAATTAAATAAAACCAAGTATAAAAAATCAGGCACAATTCTATTAATTTTGTTAGCTATGATGATCATTATTTTTCTGGTTATTTAATGAATGAGAATCATATACACAACTAAAACTAACAGGTTTTATTCTTTATTACACATGTAATTGTACTTACACTTATCACAATTTGGCAAAATAGCTTTAACCACTTTATTTTATTACAATATACATGAACACGAAAGAATGAGGTTAGACAATGTAACCTGAAATTTTTGGCAGCCTCAAAAAACACTCCAGTTATGTTTAAAAGATTCCATTTCACCCACCCCTATCATTTGGCTGTTTTAAAGGCAATTTTCTTTAAAGTAAATTAGCCAAAATCATTGTTTACATTGAAACATATAGGACACAGTTTTAGCATTTAAAATTTTTTATGTTCTCTTTGCTGTACTAACACAGGACTCCCTCTTAAAAGAAATACTTTGTTGTCAACAGTTGAGAATAAAAGGGATCTGGTCACCAAAAGAAACTGTCATTACTCCCACTTATGTCATTACTTGTTACCATGTATCTGAATTAAGAATTATTTCAGATAATACAGTACAGTATTTGTACAGTATCACAATACAAAATAGACTATTTCTAACAAGATTTACCCTTAATAGAAATCAATGCAAGAAGAAAAAGGAAGCAACCTTTATGTGTATATAGTGCCTTGATTAATAATTTAAAGGAGAATTCTCCTTTATTTGGCATCCTGAAAATTTTCCACATCAAGACAATGCACCAATAGTAGTACTGAGTATCAGTGAAGGATGTGACTTGCTTTAGGAAAGTCTCCAAGACAGCCTCCATAGATCCCCACCTCTATATCCTTGTATAGTCCCCTACCAAACTGTACCAAAGTTGGTCTATGTTACCAATGGGATAACGCAGAAGTAGTGATATGTCACTTCTAAGATTGGGTTATAAAAGATATTATGGCTCCCTTCTTGGTTTCTCTCTTTGATCACTCAGGGAGAAGTCAGAAGCCATGTCATGAAGACTTTTAGGCAGCCTTGTAGAGAGCCCATATAGCAAGGAACTGAGGCCTTTTGCCAACAACCATCACAGAAACAAATCCTCCATCCCCTGTCAAGCCTTCAGATGACTCCAGGCCTCACTGATACCTTGACTAGAACCTCATGAGGGACCTTTAACCAGAAATAACAAGCTAAGCCACTTCCAGGCTCCTAAGACTGTGATGCAGTGATAGATAACATTACAGTCAGCACTCTAAATAGCTTTACTGGCAACAGACCCTGCAATCAGTGATAAACTGAAGAAATACTCAGGAAGGAGAGTATTGAAGAAGTGAAAAAAGCAGAGAGGGAACAAGAATAAGCCAATCAATCTGCCATCCCAGGCAAAAAGAAAAGTCCCTAAGAAAGTAGGTTTTTGCCTGATTCCACTGTGCAACTTCAGGGTACATTATATGAGTACCTCAGAGTTGACCCAAGCTAGGAGAAGAACCTAAGCTTTCGTATATCCACACACCACAACTAACTTCAACTCTGGTAATATAGTGTGAGGTTGGATAAGATGTAATAAACTATCAGGTACTTTTAGTTTTTATTAAAACACACAAAGGGGATCTGAGCTGAGCACCAAACATAAGAGAAAAACTATTATGAAGACAGGATGGGGTTCCCAGACCGATCATTTTTTAGGAAAAAAGCTAAGGATCTACAAATTATTTCCTTAAAATTTCTAGCCCAGAACCTCTTAGAAAGCCTTCATTTATGCTTAAAATGTCTAGGGCAGTAATTCTCACACTATATTAGGTATTCGTCAAATACACTCAGAAATCATTCATTCAGTGTTCAGTATTCTAAGAAAAGATAAATGGTTCCTAGGCTCAAAGTTTAGGATGTGGCCAGCTAAGAAAATTCACACAAGCATTTAGGATTTCTCCAAGCCTAAAAATTGGTAAGCTATGATAAGCCAAATTGTGGACATAGTTTTTCACCATTTTCCAAAGATAATTCTACTTATTTTCCCTTTATGAACCACTTATATTTGATCAAGCAGTAACAATGGTACCTCTTGGTCACAGAGTTCTATTGGCTAAAATGAAATTACAGTCAATAGATCTATTCTTCGAAATCATACATATTAATATAACCCTTTTATACTAATCCTTCTAACATTTACTGAGTGCTATTTTAGACTTGGTACCAGACCAAGTACTTTGTTATTTATATTGACTCTAATACCCAATGAAGCCTTAGAAATTGTTAACCATATTTTGCAAATGAGAAACTCAAAAGGATGAAAGTATGGGAAAAACCCTTGATATCAGTGTCAGGAAAGATTTTATGAAGAATCACAACAATGACAAAAATAAATAAGTGGGACTTAATTAAGCTAAAAAGCTTTTGCACAGCTAAAGACACACAATTAAAGCAAACACGCAACCTTCAGAATAGGAAAATATATTTGAATGTTGTATCAAAGGGTTGATAACCAGAATCTATAGAGAACCCAAATTAATCAACAAAAAAAAGACCAAGTAATCCCACTGAACCTTCTCCAAAGAAGACAAATGGCCAACAAACACTTGAAAAAATGATCACCATTCCTAATTTTCAGAAAAATGCAAATCAAAACCACCTTTAGATATCACCTAACCCCAGTTGAGAATAACCTACATCACAAAGTCCATTTATATGACATGACCAGAAGAGGCAAATCTAGAAACAGAAAGTAAATTTTGTGGTTACCAGGAACTAGGGGAAGAGAATAGGGAGTGACTGCTAATGGGTTAAGTTTTTGGGTTTTTTTGGCAGGGAGTTGGGGGGGTGGTGGTTAGGGAATAGTTCTAGAATTAGTGGTAATGGTTGCACATGCTTATACTAAAACAATGAATTGTGTACTTCAAAAGTATATGGTTTTTGATATGTAAACTGTATCTCAATAAAAGCAGTTATTTTAAAAAAGGATAATTGACTACTGAATAAAAAATAAGAACAATGTAGGGTGGAATGAACATACAGAGAAGTAATATAAGTAACTGTAATGCAATCAACAGCATAAAGACAAGAAGAGATAAATGGAAGTATTCTACTACAATATTAACCTATACTATACTTAATATACACAAGGCATATCACTTAAAATTAGACTATAATAAGTAGAAAAAAGGTCAGTGCCTTACACAAAGTGGATATTTCACAAATGTTTACTATATAAAGATTTATAGCTAGCTGGGCTCATTATAATCAACCCTAAGGCCTAAACACATACATTTTTAATAATACAACTATATAAATATATATACATAATTATAAAACATGCTTACCAAAACTGAATAAATATGCAAACATCGGTAAACAGGGGAAAAATCAACAAGATCCTGAACAGTTAAGACCTGAAAAATAAAATCATTTCTTAAAAAAATCATAGGTCAAACTATTAGTCCACTATCAGATAACGTAAAGACAGACAAGGACATCTATGGGTTTCATTTTGTTATATTTATTCAATTCTCTAATAGAAAGCATATAATATAAATACAAAAGCTTTTTAAAATTTGTTTTGCCACTTACTTGGTAGTTTATAGTATGTTTATTATCACTGCTAACTGTTTTAGATTGTAAGGTAAACAAGAATAAAGACTGTACATCTTTAATATGCTTGGTAAATTATCAGAATTTCATGTTTGCTGTAGGTAAAAATGATACAGGGATGTATGGTTTAGCTATAGACAAAGTTCTTTCTCTCAGGCAGCTAAGTTATATGACTGCATTAAATTGTGGACATCATTACTATTATATTATGGACCACTAAGAAAGAACAGGACACAATCACTCAAAACTTTGACACCATCTATTTTAAGATGTATCCTAAATTCTAAAATGTTATAATGTAAAAAATGTACCCTATAATTGATAAAATATAGTAGTACTATGAAGTCTGTCAAACCTGAGACATACATAAGCCCCTTTTAAAGGAACACATTTCTATTCTCATGAATCCCCAAAATGAACTTAAAATATTTATATTACTCATTAGGTGAAATGATAGACATATATACAGTGTAATAGTAAAGTAGATCTGAGAAAATAGGAAAACAACCAAGTTACTCTAAGAATAAAACAGTATGCCTTTGGGGATAAGGCATGATGGTAATGCTCCTAGCAGTTAAAGATACACAAAATAAACTGGGGAAAATTGAGGTAAGAAGACTAGATGGTCTATTTTCACCCTTCTGAACTTCAAAGGGGAAGAGAATACAGGGATCCTCTGAAGACTAAGAAAAAAAACAAAAAATTAGATTTTAAAAACATATATTTCATTTCAAGGGAATACTCAGGACACATCAACCCCACTTAATGTAGCAAGGCATTTTTTAACTGCTTAAGGCTCTTCATTTGTCTGTATTCAGTACAGTAGTAGACATCTGATGTATATACATATGGATAGACCATATATACAGTACATACATGCACATATATGTACAGTCTCATCCTTCGACATACAGCAGAAATGCACATAGTGCACACTTAACTATAGCTCCATCCAAACAGGTGGCCATGAGCACACATTCATATGGTTCAATTAAAAGTTCTTACTGTACCCCAATTAGGTTCTTACTAAAAGAATTTAAAATTTCATTGACAAAGCAAAACTTATAAACAAATAATTGAGAATAACTATGCACTCTATGATGGTAACTAAACTCAAAATGAATTCAAAAAGAAGATAAAAGGTAGGTTCAATGGAAGACTTTATGGAGAGAATTTTAAAAATAATAAGAGAATGAATTTGAATATACACAAAGAAAAATATATAAGGATAATTTCAAGGTTTCTAGATTTATTAGAATTTTTTAAAATAATAAACTTTAATTATATTGCAATTACTTTGTAATATCTCAGAACCAATTAAAAAATGTGGACTATCCAAAATTAGGTCAGATGGCAAGATTAATACATTATGAAATAATTTTGCCATAGATAATTCAAATATCACTATAAAAAATTATTATAGATAATTCAAATGACCACTACAAAAAAATCATTAGACAAACTGTTACTGCCAATTAGGGCAGAACACGTAGGATGGTTTACAAATATAATCTACCATATATTCTGCTTATCCGTCAACTATGCAGTCTAATATTTCGGATAACTCCATTGCCCTAACAGCTCATTACATTTTGGATGACATTGTCAACCTGAAATAAAACTATATAAAGACAAATCTCCAAACAAAAGGATTTACTGAGAATAAACAAATAGGATTATAATTCAGGACATATACACAGATGGGGGTAACCTCTGGCATTTCCAGAGAAAAAAGGAAGGTTAGGATTTTTACTGGAGAGACAGGAAGTTTTGCAAATTGTTCCGAAAGTTCATTCCTGAGTGCCAGCAGTTGCTAGGTAGGACTTTTAATCACAGGAGTCATAGTTAGGTCCTTGCAGTTATGGTTTAGTTTTATGAGACAGTTATGAAAGACAAGTGTTTATGTAAATAAGTGACCAGTTGTTCTTGTCTGCTAGTTGTCTTTCTGTGACTCAGGTAGTAAGCTGCAGTTTAGAAACTTTCCTTGTGAAAGATCCTGTTATTAGGCAAATCATGCATGAGAGCCATACCTTCATGGCTTTCTAGTACTTTATTTTGTCAGGGTTTAACCCAGATGACTTCATCTTGTTTCTGACAACTTTCACAACATAAATTCAATTTGCACACAGGAAGACTCAGAGTCACACAGATGTGCATTACAATACAAAAGAAAATTATCTAACAATAGATAAAGAAACCCCATCACCTCCTCTTCATTCTCATCTTCTTCCTCAAGTGCCTGTTTCAATACAATTTCATTTCTTCCTTCTGGAATTCTATCATGATTTATATACCTATTCTTCTCAAATTTCACATTATTTTGCTTCTGCAGGGAAACACTGAAGGTTTTCTGATGCTGTGCCTATTTTGGAGAGAGAAAAATTCAGATTATTTCAAAATTCATTATTATCAAAATTAGTTCAAAAAATTTGTTCATTATTGCAGTACATTGAGCTCTAAAGAGACAGTGCCGGGGCAAGTGAGACTGGACGGGCACTGAGCGACTCTGTACCTCACTGAGGAAAAATAACTAAACATGGGTAAAGGAGATCCTAAGAAGCTGAGAGGCAAAATGTCATCATATGCATTCTTTGTGCAAACTTTTTGGGAGGACAAGAAGTACCCAGATGCTTCAGTCAACCTCTCAGAGATGTGGAAGACTATGTCTACTAAAAAGAAAGGAAATTTTGAAGATAAGGCAAAGGCAGACAAGGTCCATTATGAAAGAGAAATTAAAACCTATATCCCTCCTAAAGGGAAAACAAAAAAGAAATTCAAAGATCCCAAAGTACCCAAGATTTGGCCTTTTTCTTGTCTTGTTCTGAGTATCACCAAAAAATCAAAGGAGAACATCCCAGCCTACCCTGTGGTGGTGCTGCAAAGTAGCTGAGAGAGACTGTATAATAATAATGCTATGGATGACAAGCAGCCTTATTTTAAAAAGGCTGCGGCTCGGCGCCTGTGGCTCAATCGGCTAAGGCGCCAGCCACGTACACCTAAGGTGGCGGGTTGGAATCCCCAGCCCGGGCCCGCCAAACAACAATGATGGCTGCAACCAAAAAATGGCCGGGCATTGTGGCGGGCGCCTGTGGTCCCAGCTACTTGGGATGCAGAGGCAGGAGACTCGCTTGAGCCCAGGAGTTGGAGGTTGCTATGAGCTGTGATGCCATGGCACTCTACCCAGGGGGATAGCTTGAGGCTCCGTCTCAAAAAATAAAAATAATAAAAAAATAAAGGCTGCAAAGCTGCTGAAGAAAAAAATATAAAAAGGATATTGCTGCATACCGAGCTAAAGGAAAACCTGATGCAGCAAAAAAGGAAGTCATCAAGGCAGAAAAAAGCAAGAAAAAGAAGGGAGAGCAGGAAGAGGAGAAAGATGAAGAAGATAAAGATGATGATGATGATGAGTAAGTTGGTTCTAGTGCAGTTTTTTTCTTATCTGTAAAGCATTTAACCTCCTGTACACAATTCACTCCTTTTAAAGAAAAAAATTGAAATGTAAGCTGTGTAAAATTTGTTTTTAAACTGTACAGTATCTTTTTTTGTATAGTTAACACATTACTGAATATGTCTTTAGATAGCTCTGCCCTGGTGGTATTTTCAATAGCCACTAACCTTGCCTGGTACAGTATGAGGGTTGTAAATGGCATGGAAATTTAAAGCAGGTTCTTATTGGTGTATAGCACACATTAGTCATATATGGGGATGGTAGTTTTTTAATCTTCAATTGTCTCTGATGCAGCTTATGCAAAATAATTATTGTTCTGTTAACTGAAATACCATTCTGTAATTGCAAAAAAAAAAATGCAGCTGTTTTGACATTCTCTAACTTCTTAAAATGCTTACTCAGATCACTGATTTCAGCCTTTCTTTCCTAACTTATAAATTCAAAAGTGTAAATTTCCCTTTAAACAAGATTTTTCCTACATTCCACAAATTATGACATGTATTTTCTTATAGGTCAATTCATAATACATTCTGGTTTCAAATATAGTCTCTTTTGACCCATGGAAATTTTAGAAAATTTTTTCTTTTTCTTTTTTTTTTTTTTCTTTTTGACACAGTCTTACTCTGTCACCCTGGGTAGAATCCTGTGGCATCATCATAGCTAACAGCAACCTCAGACTCCTAGGCTTGAGCAATCCTCTTTCCTCAGCCTCCTGAATACCTGGGACTACTATTTAGGACTACTATGCCTAAATAGTTTTTCTATTTTAAGTAGAGATGGGGTCTCATTCCTGTTCAGGCTGGTCTTAAGATAAACTCAGGCAATCACCTGCCTCAGCCTCCTTGAGTGCCAGGATTACAGGCGTGAGCCATACTGCACAGTCAAAATTTTATTTCTTAATTTTTAAGCACAGAGGGATTTTCAAGTTATCTATTTGTTTCTGACTTCTGAGATAATTCCAATGTAGTCAGAGAATATACTCTGTATTATTTCTATCCTTTGAAATTTACTGACATTTACTTTATGGACCAAAATATGATCAATTTTGATATGTGCTCTTGAAAAGTATATATTCTGAAATCGTGTTGCATACATGTCAAGTAAGTCATGGTTATTTATCATATTCTTCAAAAGGTCTACATCCTTACTAATATTTTTGTCTGTTGGCTCTGTTAGTTAAAGAGAAGAGTATATTATAATCTCCTATTATGACATTTATCCATTGCCATGCTATATATGTATTTCTCCTTTTAATTCTAACAATTTTCACTTTATATATTTTGAGACTATGTTACTAAATGGAAACATACTTAGAATTATTTTCCTAATGAACTGGACCTTTTATCAGTACAAAATGTTGCTCTTTCTTACTCTAATAATGCATTTTACCTTAAAGCCTCTTCCATATTAATACACATATATCAGCCTTCTTTTGTTAATGTTTGCATGGTATATATTTTTCTATCCTTTCGTTTTTAAACTTGTGTAAGATGTATCTCCTATAAGCAGCACAACTTAACAGAGCTTTTAAATCCTTATCAACCCCCTTCCTAACATACATGATATTGTTGTTTTGTTGTAATTTTCTCTATATGTAAATACCACAGATGTTTTTCTTTTACGCATTCAATAATCTGTAATTTTACCCCAAATGTGTGCCCTTTCCATTGACTTCCTACATTTTTGAGCTTCTGTGATAATTTTCTTATGTCTAAAAAACACTAACATTTCTTTTAGTGTAGATCTATTGGAGATAAACTTTTCAGGTTTTTGTTTGCCTGAAAAGTATCATTTCGCTTCTACTTCTAAAAGATAATTTTGTTGAGTACAGAATTCTAGGTCAGCAGATATTATTTATCAGTACTTCAAATATATCATTTCGCTGTCTTTTGGCTTCCACTGATTCTGTTGATAATACCAGTTATTGGTATTATTATTGCTCTTTTGAAGGAACTGTATTTTTTCCTCTGGTTGCTTTTAAGATTTTTCTTCATATCTTTAATAGTCAGCATTATACCAGTATATGCCTAAGCATGGGTTTTTATATTTATCCTGTTTGGAATTCACAGCCCTTTTAAATCATGAGTTTAAGATGTATCCACACTGTTTCTGCCCTATTCTCTTTTCTCCTCCCTAGGATAATAACTGCATATGTGTTAGAGTGATATTTACATCTTATCTCACGCTTTAAAGGTTTTTCTGTACTTTCCATCCTTTCATCTGCCTAAGCTTTATTTGGATATTTTCTTCTGACCTATCTTCTGCTTGATCAAATATTTTCTCTTAAGCTGTGTCTAATCCATTCTGCCACCTATACAGTGTTAATTTAGTAATGTATTTTTAGTTCTATAATTTCCTGATGATTTGGTTCATGGTTTCCAATGACCTGCCAAATTTCTCAATTTTGTCTTATAATTCCTTGAATATGTTAATTTTAAAATTCATGTCTAATAGTTCCATTACTTGGTCTTTTTTTTCTCCTCATCCTAGAGTTCACTAGAGTATACCAAAGAGTATACTCCTCTTTCCTTGAATGATTCAGGTCAAATACTGATTAAATAATTTCAATGATCTGTGGTTTAGAGCACTGTCAAAAGTTCTGAAAAAACTATTAACCCTTCTATAAAGGGAAAACCAGATGCGTAAATCTTAAAACATCAGGAAATTAAAAAGATACAATATATGCATGAATATAAATATGTTGCCTTGACTCCAGTTAGTTATGTGCAGAGGGAAAACATGTTTAGTTTTCTGAAGGCTTGAAATTATGCAGAACCAACTTTTGGAATTGACATATTGTACGTTGACAAGCGGAACTGTTTTACTGTTTGACCATGCTCCCAACTTCCTGAAATGAGGTTAATACCTCACAGAAGAAATCAGGACATTAAGTTGCAAGCTCATTTCATTTCACACCGAAAATGCCTATAGTTGGTGAAGACTAAGAATGCAAAAGCTGTTACCCCACAACTGATCACTGACAAAAACAACTTTTATACAGATAAAGAAGTTGAAAACCCCTATACTTCCTTTTAGGCATTGTGGTGATACTTCACTATCAGAAATTCATTACCAGAGAGAAAAAAAAATTGGCTTAATTCTGGGATTCTAATTTTCTTATACTGTGTATCAATGGGACACTCCCTCTGTTTCCAAGGTACTTTGCTTGGTCAGCAGGTAGAAAGGACACCAGTGCCTCTTTTAGGTGAATTCTCTCTAAGGCACACATGACGGCTGATCAGACCTTCTCTAGTCTCAGGTAACAAGAACATGTAAATCATAGAAATCTGGCTCTCCTCTCACCTAGACCTTGGTCCTGGCTGCCTTCTAGATACTTGTATTTAAGAAAATTACTATCCTTCCTGCCCTCCTGTGTTGCCACCATCAACCTACTCACTGAAGAAGGAAAACAAAAGCAGAAACCCCTTTTTTCCTCTGTGCCCAAACTAACTTTTCAATGATTTTCTGTTCCGAGAGTATAAAATCATTTATGTAGAATATTGCTTCCAAATTGTGTGAAGTATAAAACTAACATTCCACAAAGCAAAAATAGATGTTACCTTAAAAAAAGTTCTATGCTCTAATGAGTTACATAAATATTAAATATTATATCCCCCTTCTAGGAGATTTACAATTTATAAGAAATCTGTTTAATTTTATTTAACCCAGGTTTCAAAAACTTATTTGGCCATTTAGTACCTTTGTCTCCCTTAAAGAACAATATTAAAATATATGCCAAAGAATATCAAACACAAAATATTAATGCAGAATATTTAGAATTTTAAGATTTTTTACTGCTATTTAAATATTAGACTACTCATAGTGAATTCACCTCTCATATTAGAATAAAACTCTCCCTAGAGAATCTAAAATTCAGTTCTAAATTCATCTTTAAAAATAACTTTTTTATACCACTGAAGTCAGGTACAGTGCTAAATGCCAGGCAAGTAAAAATGAATGGACAAAAATCCCACTTAAAAAACGCACAATCTAGTTAAGAACATTAAAAAAAAACAATTACAGGATGGGCATGGTGGCTCACGCCTGTAATCCTAGCACTCTAGGAGGCGGAGGCAGGTGGATAGCCTGAGCTCACAGGTTCAAGATCAGCCTGAGCACTATTAAGACTCCACCACTAAAAAATAGCTGGGCATCGTGGTGGGTGTCTGTAGTCTCAGCTACTTGGGAGGCTGAGACAAGAGAGTTGCTTGAGCCCAGGGAGTTTGAGGTTGCTGGGTGCTATGACATCATGGCACTCTATTGAGGGCGACCAAGTTAAACTCTGTCTCAAAAAAAAAAAAAAAAAGCAATTACAACATAATGTAAAAAATACAGTAATATATGCACTGAGAAACAAGTAACCATCTCCTGCTGGTAGCAGTGGGATGGGGAATAGCAGATTTCCCAGACAAGGGTACATGCTTAAGCCAGTTCTGGAGGGGGAAAGCAGGAACTCATCACACTAAGAAATCTAGAAGAACAGAAGACATTCCAGTTAGCAAAAACAGCTTGTATGTTCAAAAATCTCTAGGAGGGTGGCGCCTATGGCTCAAGGAGTAGGGTGCCAGGCCCATATACCAGAAGTGGTGGGTTCAAACCCAGCCCTGGCCAAAAACTGCAATAAAAAAAAAAAAAATCTGTAGGAGATATGATACTACTATAGCACAGGAAGAAGATGGAGTATTAAGAGATGAGGCTGAAGAAAATGCCATGAAGGCTATGTTGACCAGTTTGATGAAAGCATTTTAAATTGTAATGTACATAGCTATGATTTAATTTTAAAAAAGAGAGAGATGAGGCTGAGAAACTTAGATTTAGGTAAAGGGTAACTGGGAATCACTGAAGAGGAAATAATGTGATTTTATCTGCATTTTAGAAAAATAACCAAAAGGAGAAAAGACTAGAGATAAGACAAACAACTGATTTAACAGTCCAGATATGTAGAGAGGAGAAAACTCAATCTACAGATATTTATAACTAGAATTATAGTTAATAAGTAGGACTTAGCAACAAATTAAAGATATAAATATTCCTCAAAAGTCTACACCCCAGTTTCTGGCTTGTGAAAACAGGAGATACTACTACCTAACATAGGAAATGTAAGAAATACATATTTAGGGAAAAGATAATGAGTTTGGTTTTAGAAATGCCGGATTTTGTAGTAACTATAAGATATTCACAGGATAAAAAGAACCTCTATGTGGGGGTATATTAACTTTTCAACTGCTAAACATTTTCCCCATTATTTGTCTTTTATTGTTGAACTATAGGGGTTTTTAATTCAAAGTTAATACTTTTAAATTGTTTTAAAAAGAGAACAGGGCGGCGCCTGTGCCTCAGTGGGTAGGGTGCTGGCCCCATATACCAAAGGTGGCGGGTTCAAACCCAACCCTAGCCAAACTGCAACAAAAAATAGCCGGGCATTGTGGTGGGTGCCTGTAGTCCCAGCTACTCAGGAGGCTGAAGCTAAGGTTTAAAGCCCAAGAATTGGAGGTTGTCGTGAGCTATAACACCATGACACTCTACTGAGGGCGACAGAGTGAGACTCTGTCTCAAAAAAATAAATAAAGAGAACAATTTAGAACTGTAGCATATAAGGGCTCTCATTTGCCTCCGTGGCTGTCACTTTTTAGCTAATTTTCTTCCAAATTTGGCTGATAATGAAAGATAATGTAACAATATATGTGGAGAAGACCATTGTGGATTCAGCTGGTAACTAATGAATTAAAATTATATTGCCTTTACTTAAATAAGGAAAACTATAAACTCAGAGAAAATACTGACAAAATCCATTCAAAGCAAGAACAGGAAAAATAAGAAAAATATAAAACTAAAAAAATAAGCATTTTATGTAAATTAAAGAAGTAAACCTTAGATATATTCTACGTCACATATTATTAAATAATATTTGACATATTCTATATTATAAAATAATATTAAAATAAAATTCTCTTTATAAATCTCACCTGTTTCATTGCTGTTTCACCTATTTTGTCAGAATGTTTTCGAATACTTTCCAAAAAGTCTTTGAGATCAGACATGGAGATTTCTTTAATATCTTCACGGAGTTTAGGAAGATTTTCTATCATTAGCTGACAAAACCGGTATTGACTAACTCTGGGAAAGTACACATTCTCTAATTGTTCCATAGTTTTTAAAGCAGAATAATACCTACAAGAAGTCAAAAAGTAAACTCTGTAAAAAGTTCTTATCACATCAACTTTACAAGTCCAAGTAATTAATCAGTTAAAAAGGATATAGTTATAGTTAAAATAAATAAATAAATTTATTTTTATTTACTGAGCACAAACTATGAACCACATGAATAAGTTGCAGGCTGAAAATTCATAGCATATAGTAATATAAAATTTCTTTATTTCATCTATATCTATAACATTAAGAACATTATCATAGTTATCACAATACCTTAAATGAATATAGTTTCACGTTTGTAAATTATAGAATTCAGTTATTTGATGTATGATTTCAAACTATCTCTTTCATGACAATATCCATCTATATACTCCATTACATAACACAGACTCAACTGTAATTAAAGTAAAAATTTATTCAACCTTTTGGGAATATTTTATAAAACTAAGGCAATTAGAAATACTAAAGTGTAACAAAAACTAGGTGAAAATCCATTGATGGAGTGATTTTTGAATTCAACATATATGTACTAAATACCTAATGTTTATAAGGTACACATGCTGGGTAAGCAGCAATTAGTAAAGTGTAGCCTTTGCCCTGGAGAAATTGACACATACTTTCATTAATTTAATTTTCTTTAGACTTCTAGGAAGTATATTTATATGGCATATATTACATATGGATGAGAAAATTATAACATAGAGAAAGAGTATATAATTTGGCAAAGATACCATAATTAACTGGTAACAGGAATGAGACCTTTCAAACTATCAGTTTCTGACAATACTAATTATCACCAAAATCCCCTTGAAAGTTAGGTAGAGGAGTTTTAAAAATTA
The DNA here is from genome assembly GCA_963574575.1 of Galagoides demidoff. NCBI lineage: Eukaryota > Metazoa > Chordata > Mammalia > Primates > Galagidae > Galagoides > Galagoides demidoff. The sequence continues at coordinate 22,089 of CAUYQV010078497.1, forward strand.
ATCAAGTAGTATTCTATACCGTTCTATTGAACTGGATGATATTAAAAATGTGAAAAAGGGGGGGCATCTGTGGCTCAGTGAGTAGGGCACCAGCCCCATAAACTGAGGGTGGCGAGTTCCAACCTGGCCCCCGCCAGCTAAAACAGCAGTGGCAACTACAACAAAAGTAGCCAGGTGTTGTGGCAGGTGTCTGTAGTCCCAGCTACTCAGGAGGCTAAGGCAAGAGAATCGCTTAAGCCCAAGAGTTGGAGGTTGCTGTGAGCTGTGACGCCATAGCACTCTACCAAGTGAGTGAGTCAGACTCTGTCTCAAAAAAAAAAAAAGAGAAAAGGCACTATCTAATAAATAAAAAAGCAACACAAAAGTTGAAAAGATAGTATGTTCAAATGCTATTTAAAAATACTGTACTTACTAGTTTTCTAGCACAAATTCTCCAAGACAATATATTTTGCAAATTGTCACAAAATACTACCACTAATCACAGACCATCCAAGTTATTTTGGTTATTTTAAAATCATAAGAATTTTTATAATATAAACAAAATATGCATTTGATCAGAAATTAAGATATTTAGATGATGATATGGGTGACAGAGATGTCATTACAATGATTTTGGTAATGCATAAGATATTAAAGATTTAGATAAAGTAAAATAATGAACTATATCTTTTCATTTTAGATGGAATAAATCAGTTAATAGCCAAACAGTGCTATTATATCCTGGACTATTTCCTGATTCATTTGGAACTAGGTATATCCTCAAAGTAGTCTCAGGTATATTTTCTGAAAATTGATAGTTATGTCAATAATGTATTTGAAATCGTAAGTGATATATGCTAAATGAAAAGTAGTTTTTTCGACATACTACAGACATAGTCATCTGACTTCACAGCTCAGCTCTGCCACCGTTCATGCTGCTCATCTCTACCTCCCATCCTGATGCTCCGGTGAGACATCATGAGAGGCATGAGACATCACAAGACCTACCCATAAACACAGTTGTGGAGTTAGTGAGAGTGTGTTGAATGCTTAACCAATGAGAAAAGAAAATAAGAAGATAAATTCTCCTTTCCTCTTACTGGAGAGAAGGTCCTCACTTACAATAAAATATATAACCTCCCAAAAGGTATTTAACATTGACCAATATCAAGCAATAGCTAACTCAACAACTGACTTCATGTCTGCTCTCCCAAATTCCCTGTCCCATTTCCCTTTCCCTCAAACTGCAGTTGAGAGAGCTCTGCTGGGATTTTATTCTCTAAAAAGGTGGTGAAATGTAAGATCATACCTCAGGCCCTACTTTCTGGAAAGTCCAGGCTAAGATATACAGAATATTTATAATATTTGGCAGAAAGAAGAAGTTAAGAGACCAAACCTTGGACCCTTTCTAAAATTAGCCACAAATCTCCTAAGTTCTACCTGTTTCTAAATGCAAGGAAAAATCTACATTATAATAAATTACCCTTTCTCTTTAGGTACATACAATGCCATTTTAAAAAACTGCAACCGTTATCCATAACTACTAGAAAAATACAAACGCTGAACAGTTAAATAAAAAGCACCTATGATGTGATACTAACAAATAGTAATTATTTCATCAGCGTTTGGCCACATTGCCATCCAGTCATGTATCTCCATTTCCAGTTCTGTTGTGTTCTACTTAACAGTATATAACAGAATTGAACTTATAAAGAAAATCTTTTAAAAACAAATTATTATCCTATTTGTAAGTCTGATATCTTAATGTAATAATGTCCTTATTTGGAATTTTAAGTTTCTGATTTTTTATTTGTTATAAATAATGTTAAGTGTTCTTTTATATTAAACCTCTGACAAAATGTCTATTTTTATAAATATGAGACACTTCAAAAAATGTGTATATCATCACTTAATGGAGAAATGTGAAGATCCTAATGGTTCCCTGGCTCACAAGGTACAAATTACACCACTGTTCTTATTTCATTTGCCTTTACTTGGGTAAGGCAAGTACTTAGACTTCACCAGTGTTTACCTTATCATAGAATTGGTTCTTTCAGTTTCTACCAGTCTTTTTAAATATAATGTTCTGCATACAAAAAGATTACAAGATACATGAATAAGCAAAAAAGTCTGACTCATAATTAAATTTTAAAAAGGCAATGAAAGCAAACATATAGGTGGCATAGATCTTAAAATTAACAGGTAAGAAATTTAAGGTAAGGCTGGGAACATAATGCTCATGCCTTTGGGAGGCAATTCTAGCACTGTGGGAGGCCAGGATTTCCAGATCAGCCTAGACAACATAATCTCTACAAAAAATTTAAAAAATAAGCTGGGTATGGTGGCGCACACCTGTAGTCCTAGCTACTTGGGAGATTGAGGTGAGAGGACTGTGTGAACCCAGCAATTGGAGATTACAATAAGCTATGATTATGCCACTAAACTCCAGCCTGAGCAACAAAGTAAGACTCTATTAAAAAAAAATTAAAGATAATTATTATAAATGTTATAGAATCTAGTAGAAAAGGTAATCAAAATACATGAGAAGATGGGATTTTTAGCAGAGAAACAAACAACAAAGAAGCAAATAGAAATGCTTAAAATAAAAAGTAAAATGTCAGAAATAAAGAATTCATTCAAAGAGTTTAACAGGAGACTTAACATGGAAGAAAAAATAATATATAAACGTGAAGATGAACAGAAATTAAGCAAACTCAAACACAGCCACAAAGAATGGAAAAAGGAGAAGTAGTGTCATATATCAGTTAAACCATGCTCACTTAAATTTGAACATAGGAAAAAAAAATTTAAACATAGGTCCAAAAATAATTCAAACTGAAACACAAAGAAATGGAAGATCCAGGTGGCACCTGTGGCTCAGTAAGTAGGGTACCAGTCCCATATGCCGAGGGTGATGGGTTCAAACCTGGCCCCAGCCAAAATGCAACCAAAAAATAAATAAATAAATAAAAATAAACTTAAAAAAAAAAAACAAATGTAAGTTCCTAAAATTTATGAAACAACATTAGGTAATCTCATATACATGTATAACTGGAGTTGGAGCAAAAGAAATATCAGAAGAAATGACAGAAAAAATAAATGAAAAGACTTACACCCTCAGATCCAATAAGCTAAACAAACTTAAGCAATACGACTACAATGGAAACCACACCTAAGCATATCATAGTTAAACTTATAAAACAAAAGATGAAGAGAAAATTCTTAAAAACAACCAGAGTAAAAAAAAGATGATCACAAACCTTTTAACACTGATAAGAATGACAGAAGAACTTCTCAACAGAAACAATGGAATACAGAACACAATAAAACATAATATTTAAAGTGCTGAAGGAATAGAACCCTTGACAAACTATTAATATTATACAATTTCATAAACAACAAAGCTATGTCTCAAAATGGAAATAAACAAATTTCCAGATAGACAAAAGTAGGCAAATTTATCTATAGAAGATAGGAGCTATAATAAATACTAAACAAAGTTCATCATGACAAAGGCAATAATACTAGATAGAAGCTTTGGGAAAGGTAAATTAGTATAAATTAGTAAGTATAAAATAATCTGCTTAATTAACATTTGTGTGTGTGTACACATATGTCTAGTTTAATACTATATGTTATAATAAGATATATGAAAACAAGAGTCCAACAACTAGGGTGAGGGCAAATACAATTGTACTACCATACGTTTCTTTTTTCTTTTTTTTTTTTTTTAGAGACAGAGTCTCACTTTGTCGCCCTTGGTAGAGTACCATGGCATCATAGTTCACAGCAACCTCCAACTCCTGGGCTTAGACGATTCTCTTGCCTCAGCCTCCTTAGTAGCTGAGACTACAGGCGCCCACCACAATGCCCAGCTATTTTTTTGTTGCAGTTTACCAGGGCCGGGTTTGAACCCTCCACCCTCAGTATATGGGGCCGGCACCCTACTCACTGAGCCACAGGCACCGCCCAATAGGTTTCTTATTTATAAAACAGTATCATTGAAAGGCAGACTGTAATAAGCTAAACATGTATACTGTACTCTATCCAGTAGCCATCAAAAAGCTAAATGAAAGGCTGGGCATGGTGGCTCATGCCTGTAATCCCAGCACTTTGAGAGGATAAGGTAGAAGTATTGCTAAAGGCAACAAGATCCCGTCTCTCCAAAAAAATTAAAAGATAGCCAGGCGCAGTGGCAGACGTCTGTAGACTTAGCTGAGGCAAGAGGATCATTTGAGCCTAGGAGTTTGAAGTTGTAGTGGGCTATGACTGTGCCACTGCACTCCAACTTGGGCTACAGAGCAAAACCTTGTCTCTTCAGAAAAGAAATAGCTAAATAAAGGTATAACTATTACGTACATAAAGGCTATAAAATATTTAAAAACAAAATAAAAATGTTTAAAACTCTAAATCCCAAAAGAAGGAAGAAAAGGAAAACTATAAGAACTAAAAATAATAGTACATATAAAAAACAAATCACAGGGGTCGGCACCTGTGGCGCAAGTGGCTAAGGCACCAGCCACCTACACCTAAGGTGGCAGGTTTAAATCCAGCCTGGGCCTGCCAAAACAACAGTGCTGGCTGCAACCAAAAGATAGCCAGGCATTGTGCCAGGCGCCTGTGGTCCCAGCTACTTGGGAGGCTGAGGCAAGAGACTCGCTTGAGCCCAGGAGGTGGAGGTTGCTGTGAACTGTGCTGCCATAGCACTCTACCCAGTTTGAAAGCTTGAGGCTCTGTCTCAAAAAATAAATAAATAAATAATAAATAAATTACTAATTGCAAGAATGGTTGGTCTTTATAGTGAAATAATACAAAAATTAGAGGCGGGGGTGGATGCAGTGGCTCACATCTGTAATCCCAGCACTTGGGAGGCCAAGGAAGGTGGACTACCTGAGCTTAGGAGTTCAAGACCAGCCTGAGCAAGAGTGAGACTTCCTCTCTGAAAAAAAAAAAAATTTAAAAAAAAATAGCTGGGCCTTATGGTCGGCACCAAGTAGTCCCAGCTACTTGGTAGGCTGAGGCAAGAGGATGGCTTGAATCCAAGAGTTTGAGGTTGCAGTGAGCGAAGATGCCACAGTGATCTACTGAGGGTAACCAAGTGAGAATCTATTTCAAAAAAATAATAATAATAAACTAGAGGGGAGGTGAGAGGGAGATTGGTGTGCTCTTACCTAAAGGACACAACGTAAGGGTATATGGCACGCCTCTTAGGAAAAAGACACATCTACTATTTT
>CAUYQV010078499.1:0-64141 GCA_963574575.1 Galagoides demidoff
TTTTTTGTTTTTTGAGACGGAGCCTCAAGCTATCCCCCTGGGTAGAGTGCCATGGCATCACAGCTCATAGCAACCTCCAACTCCTGGGCTCAAGCGAGTCTCCTGCCTCCGCCTCCCAACTGGGACCACAGGCGCCCACCACAACGCCCGGCCATTTTTTGGTTGCCGCCATCATTGTTGTTTGGCGTGCCCGGGCTGGGGATTCGAACCCGCCACCTTAGGTGTATGTGGCTGGCACCTTAGCCGATTGAGCTGCAGGCGCCAAGCCAGTTTCCATTGTTTTTAACTAAGAAACTTGACTGGTTTGGAATTGATCAGGGGTGGGGGGTGGGTTTCAGACATCTTTAGGGAAATGGGGGAAATGATTATGTGATCTAGTCAGGCTGAAGGTAGGGGCAATCCAGTTAGTACCCAGGCATGAGAATCTAGCAGCCTGGGGTATGTAGTGGCGAGACAGCTAATTAAGCTGTACATGTATTAATTAATTATGACCTGCGGACATCTGGAAAAAAGTGCTATTAAAGGCAGAACTTTGAGGGCCCAGGTCAACACTGCCACTGAACACGTGAATGGCATGAAGATTTCAGAGATGAGGTGGCTGCTTCTATAACACTGGACAATCACAAGAAAAAGAACAAGCTTAAATCCCTAAATTCTTGGCTCAAGGCATAGACGGGAGCCTAGGAACTTTCTATAAGCGGGCTGAAAATTCCCTTATCTTTTATGACAGCCAGATGGAGTTTGTGGAAAACCAAATGAAAAGTCTGACCCTTTGTATTGCTAAATGACAGTGGTAGCTGAGCCACAGCCTCCTCCTCTGCCTGCTGTGAAAATGCTAACAGTTCCTCCAGGCTGGCTCTGAGTCGTCTTCCCATCTTGCTCTGCAGCCCTACAGCACGTGGGATGCATTTGGCGGCAAGTAACAGAAAACTGTGCGTGTAAATGCCCAGAGGTAGGCGGGCTCCTGGCACGGTGCAATTTGCTGTCAGTGTGCAGGTGCTTCTCTCCGCTCTGCCATTCTCGGGGTAGGCTCAAGCTGGAGCACACTGGCTTGTAAGAACTGATCGAGTGTATCCTAACTCCAAGCTCCGTGATGTTATGTTGGTAACTTGGAATTGGCCATGGCGAGCATATTTATACTCAGAATCAGCAAATGCTACAAATCAGGGCTTTTCTTGCCTTTTTTTAAATTGAAGAAGTGGCATACCAGCACACCACATCCTAGATCTGGTTCCCTAAATGGGTGGCATGGGCCTTCCACTTCTTTGTTTACATGTCCAGGAAAGAGAGATAGGGAGTAAGAGAGACAGAGCATGCATCTGAGAGAAAGAGACAGAGACAGCAAGATAGCATATGGAACCAGGTCATGCCGTCCAGCCTCCCTGGGGAGCAGCACCAGGGGATGGCATGACCAGACTGGCTTAGTCTCACCAAGATCCTCTCTGGAGCTGGGGGGTGGGGTCAGCTTTCCTTGAAGAGCAAGGGCTCTGTTGGAGACAGATCTTTGAATGAAACTGGGCTTTTCCAGGAAATGAGAAAAAAGGAAATGAAAGTGGTTGGGTGACAACAGTTTTACCATATGCTTTGAAGTAGGGAACTCACCAACAGCTGCAGCATCTCTGGTGACTACCAAAGCTATGTTCCCAGCCCAGGTTACTCTCTGAGTCTTTCCTGGCTTAAATGCCCACCTACTGGACATCTCCACTCAGACAATGCCAACAATCACAATATCTAGTGCACAGGGCACTGACTGTGTACCAGGTAGTGTTCCAAGTGCTTTCCATGAAGTATCTCATCTAATCCACACAAGAGCGCCATGAGGTGGGTTCCATTACTGTCCCCACGTACAGATGAGGAAAACAAGTCTTGGAGGGGTGCTTCCAGGTTTCTGCTCTGAACCTTCTCCTCATCCTGTCCCCACCCCTAGGTGCCTCAAACTCCATTTCCCCCCACCCCACCTGCATGAAGTCTTTCCCCTCCTTATCCCTGGGCGCTGGTGGCTCTGTCCAGCCTTCCAGGCACATGTCCTGGCAGCCCCTTCCATCTCCCAGCTGAGTCTTCTTCACCGACTCAGCACAGATCTCCTTACCTCCCTCCCTCAGCCTCCTTCCTGCTTTACTCTTTTATTAAGATTCTAATTAAATAATTCTAATTAAATGTAATGAGCTGAATAGACAAACTTATTGCAATAAAGCAGCATTCAAGACGTGCTCCCTCCTGATCTCTCCCAGGCAGAGGAAGCTGCTGGCACAGGCCTTTGTGGCCTGGAGTGACCTGCAGGCCTGGGACCCACTGCTGCTCCCAGGGATATCACTGCTGGCAGGAACCACCAGCCGGACATCCACGGCCCAGCTGAGGCCTCCCCTAGAGGAGTCAGCCACAGCCCCCTGCTCTTAGCAGTGGCAAGCACCGGCCTGGGACCCCCCCCCCCACTGTGGGCTTCTTGCCTCTGCCTCCACAATGGGAGGGCCCCACTGAGGCTCCAGACTTACAATAGGGGCTGCCCTTTGTCCCTGCTCTTTGAAAATGAGGAAAGCCCTGGGTCAACAGTCTGTCCTCCACCCTTCTGAGTGTCCCCTCTTCAGTTTTCCCCAAATGCCAGGTGGATAATGAGGGAGAAAGAGAAAGAACAGTGGGAACCCAGTGAGAAAGAGAAAGAAACAATAGTTAGGTTGTTTTCTTGTTGTTGTAGTTGTCATTACTGTTTAGCAGGCCAGGGCCAGCTTTAATACTGCCACCGGTGCATGTGGCCAGTGCCCTAGCTGCCTAGCTATAAGCACCACCCGGTTAGGTAATTTTCAACCTTGACCCTGTCCCTCCTGTTTGTGTGACCTGGGGCACATTGCTTCCTCTCTCTGAGCCTCAGTAGTAACAACCACCAATGACTATAAGTCAGGCACTGTCTCAGGCTGCTGCTTTTGGAAGCCAACTGCCTGATTCAAATCCAGGCTCTGCCCATTCCCAGCTGAGTGGCCCTGGCAAATAACTCCACCCCTATGGGCCCCAGGTTCCTATGTAATAAATTGGGGATAGTACCTACTTCAAAGAGTTGGGCCCTTGGCGATGAAGATGGTTCTGTGCCCTTGGGTTAGGGCAAGGGTTAGGGTCCAGGGTCAGGTGGCCCATGGGGATGAAGAGGGTTCAAGGCTCTAGGGCAGTAGTTCTCAACCTTCCTAATGCTGCAGCCCTTTAATACAGTTCCTGTGGGTCGTGACCCACAGGTTGAGAACCACTGCTCTACAATGAGGGCTATAATTAGGGCCCTGCTTCGGGCTATAATTAGAATCAGGTGGCCCTTGGGGATGATTAAGATTTGGGGCTCTTGGGTAAGGCCTAGAGTTAGGGCCCAGTTTCAGGTGATGGTTGGGGTCAGGTGGTCCTGGGAGGTGAAGAGACTTCAGAGCTCTAAGGCAAAGGCTGGCTTCATGGCCCATATCAGGGTGACAATTAGGGTCAGGTGGACTTGTGGGTTGAGGAGAATTTGGGCCCGAGGGTGAGGGCTACAGTTAGGGTCCAGCTTGGGGTGATGGTTAAGGTCAGGAGACCCAGGAGATTGAAAAGGGTTCAGGATCTTTGGGTTAGTGCTAGAGTTAGGGGCCAACTTTGTGTGCTAGTTAAGGGTAGGCAGACCTTGGAGATGATGAGAGTTTGGGGCCCTTTGGTTAGGGATAGGGTTAGGGCCTGGGTTCGGGTTATGGTTAGGGTCAGGCATCTCCCAGGTAAAGGAATCTGATTCTACTCAGGGCTGGCAGGGCCCAACCATCATACAGTCTTTCTAAAGGGTGGGGACAGTCCTGGTCCACCTGCTGACCTTGAAGAAAGGGGCTCTGGGTTTATTAAAACACTGCCTGTGCTGACCATGTATTGCAAGACCTCCCTACTTTACTTGTCAGAGACTGTAGTGTGGGGCCAGACTTCTATCCAAGCCCCCAGGAAGGAAGCAGTAACCCTGCTGGGTCCCAGGAGCCATATACTTTGATTCTCTGTAAAGACTAGAGCTGAGTTCTGTTGGTAGAGCAGGGGGCCCAGAGAGTGACAGGATCAAAGTCAAAGGCACCCTCTCTGCTGCCCCCTATGGACAAGCAGGTACCCACTGACATGCACAAAGAACACACAAGCTGCTCCCCTAGCTCCTGAGCACATGTTCACATTCAGAGGTACATGCCTGGAGCACACACAGACCCACAGAGCTGATGCATGCTCACTTGCACACATCCAGAGAAATGAAGTGACACAACGTGCCCAGAGGCACTCACTGCATCACAGTCTCACTCAAGGCTGGCAGCAGCTGAGAGACACCAGACCTCCACTTCACTCAATGATGCACAAACCCCAGTCTCAGACTGCTGACATACCTAGACCCGCAGACACCCACAGAGCTATCAACACAGATTTGGGATCATCATCAAATCCAGGTCCCTAGCCATGCACATGTCGTTTTCCTTGACTAACCTGGATGCCCCAATTGGACAGCAAAAGGGGAGGAAATGCCATTGCCTTTTCAAGCTTCCACCTGCCCCTTTTCAAGCCCAGAGGCTGCTTTCTTTTGGGTCAACCAGGGATGCCTGCCACAGCCTCCTGGCAGTTTCTGCATTGACCCTGCCATGTGTGCGGCATTTGGCCTTCATGTCCTCATAACCCCGCACCAAGCCCAACTCAACTTGCCTCACTCTGGGTGGGTCCGCATGGCCTTGCGGCCCGCCTGCTCTTTCCCCAACCTCCTCCCCATCCTGGACCTGGCAACCACTTCCAGACTCAGGGCTTTGCACTGGCTCTTCTCTCTCATGGCTCCTCTGCCCCCCCCTCCTTCGTCTGGGTCTCAAATATCCCTGAGCCCTATGTGAAGCAGCACTGCCCACCAAGCCCCTCCCCATTCCTGCCCTGCCTTTCTTCCTTCCTGATACCACCCGTGCTATTTACAGACATAGGCAAGGGCCAGGGCTATCCCCAGTAGGATGTCAGCTCTGTGAGGACAAGGATTTGTTTGCCACTGTGTTCCAAGCACCTGGAATGCAGTCCGGCAAGTGGTGGGTATCCAGTCAGTGGTGGTGATGAGTGACCTCTGAAGCCCAGCCTGGCTCAGAGACCACAGGGGACAGCCCAGTCATAGGCCAAAAGCACTGGGGTGAGGTCCTGGTTTTGTCTAGTTTTTATCAGCTCACCTCTCCCAGGTGGCCAAGGATTCCTTAGGATGAAATGATAGGTAACGTGTGTGAGCTATTAGCACAGCACACAGTAGGTGCAGCAGTGAGGTTCTTCCATCCTTCCCCACCTCCACCCCCACCTCCACCACCAGTGTGTCAGGGTAGGGGGCCACCAGCTGGTCTCAGTTCATTTTCATTCCCTTCCACAGGTCCTCTGGGGCTGGATGCCTGCAAACCACTCCTCCCGATGGCCTTGCCAATGCGCAGCCACTATAGCCCTGAGGAGCAGCCAGGGCACCCAGCGCCTCCCTCACCTCCGGCCTTCTCAGACCGTGGAGCCCTTGTAGATAGCTCCTTTGCACCCTGGCCTTTCCTGGGGTTTTGTGAGCTAGTTCTCTTTATTAACTACTTTCCCCCTTGAAACAGTGGGAGTGGAATGTTTCCTGCCTTGACGAATTTTGCAGTTTCCTGAGGGCACAATTTGGTGGTGGAACAGGGCCAGGGCATGCGCCTAGGTGGCATCACGATGGAAGCTGGTAGGACATGACCCTCTCCTCCTCAGCTCTGCCAACTTGGGTGGGCCTTACCCCTTGAGAGAAACTGATCTTCCCCACCCACCTCCGTCCTCCCCCGACTACCAGACAGCCCCCAACAGGAATAATAACCATAATAGTGACGGCCATGGGGAAGGGACTTCTCAGTACCTCACAGACATGCGCTTGTGTCAGTTCATTTACCCCTCACAACATGCTGTTTGGACAGTGGGATTAGCCTGTTTTGCAGATGAGAAAACTGAGACATGGGATATGGTATCATTTACATGGCTAAGTGGCCAACTCAGGACTCAAACCCATCCTGGTTTGCTGTGGCTCCAGGGGCTGTGCCTCTAATTACAGCTCTGTGCTCTCTCTTTCAAGCATCTGTGCCAGCAGCTCGAGCTGCAGATGAGACTTCAGGGCCCTTGAGGGGTAGAATGAAGAGACGGATGATGAGTTGATGCTCATTACGTGCTTGAGAATTCGCAAAGGTCCTTTCTTCAGCCTCTCCTTATCATAATCATTTCCACTTCCCTGCAAGCCCTGCAGACCTTCAGCATGTGGCCCTCTTCCGGTGACAGAGGAAGAGATTTCTCTGCACTGGGAGAATAGACAACTGGGTATGGAGTCTGCAGAGAATACGGGACAAATCCCAGCTCCCTCCACTGCCTGAGTATCCTGGAAAGTCCTGTGCCCTCTGTAGGGTTCAGCTCCCAACTGTAAACAGTGTGTGGCTAGAGACCTTTAAGGGGCTCTTCCACACTAACATTCAAGCATTTTGCTTTGAAGACAGTTTGAAAACCAAAATCTTTGGTTGTGGCAGAGGGGTGGACCGCACACCATGTTCCACCAAATCAAGCTGAGCTAGGCGTGCCGGCCACCAGCTATGTGGCACAGAGACCCAACTAAGCCCAGTGGGCACAGGGGAGCTTGTCCTGCAATAGCTTTGAAAACCCACAGAGTAGACCATGGGCCTGCCGAGGCTTCAGCACACCTGCTGGTGCAGGGCTGCCCCTTCTCTCAGCAGGTACTCATGGGAAGCCAGGCAGGTTCCCCTTTTGATGAGCTGACTCACTGATGGCCATCCCAGACTGCCTTTGTCAGCCTGGGAGCCCTCTGAGGGGCTGGTTCAGATAGGCCTGGCCTCAGAGGGCTCCCAGACTGGCAAAGGCAGTCTCCACCCATCTTGCCCTTCCTTTGAGGCCCAGCTGGAATATTCCCCTCCTTAGGAGCCTGCCCTGGTTTCCTCAGCCATCATCCTTCAGCTCTGACCTCCTGTGTCCCACTGGTGTGCTGCAAACCCAGCCTAAGCCCTGGCACTTTCCGGGGCACCATGAACTACAACCCCTGGGCCATGAGGGGTCAAGGGTAGCTATGACTCAGCTTCGTCCACACAGGCCAAAACTGCTGACTAGCAACAAGGACTTATGACCTAGCCCACATCTGTGTCAGCTGGAGGCAAAGGCATTAATCTGTGCTGGACACTTAGCTAAGGGTACCCTTGTTGGGTTCAGAAGGTCCTAGGTAAGCAAGGTCATTGTATTCTGCAGATGTTCCAGGTGACCTACAGAGAGGCAGGTCCACCTGGGATGGTGGGGACACATGGGCTGTTGAGTCCCACACCTGTCTCTTACCAACTGTGGGAGGCTGGCAGACTGCAACCTCCGACAGCTTCGGCGTCATTGTCCTTAAAATGGGTTTATAACAGAGGTGCAGTCACAGTGCAGCAGCCCAAACCAGCTACCGCCCAAACTAGATGCTGCTGGTGTTCTAGAGATGTCTGGCCCTCCCTCCCGCCCTCTCCAAGACTGGCATTCACTATTGTTCCTAGAGAAGACTCCTCCTCACCAAAGCTCACTCTTGCAGGCTGGGCAATGCTGCTGGGGGCAAGATAGGTAACGTATTAAGACACGGCCCTGCTGGGTCCTAAACTGGGCAATTACAGAGCAGCAGACCTACCAGCAGCCACCTGGGAAGTGTGTGTGTGGGGGGGGTTCTGTTCTGGCCAGTCCAAGACATCAGCCCTGCCTGCCTCTCTGCCTGTGGAGGCACCTGCTGGCCAGCAGTTCCTGGCATGTTTGGTGGTAGCTGGGCTGCTGGTAAGGGAGAGCACAGCATGGGCTTCTCAGCTGGGGTTTGCCCTTTGCCTCAGTGCAGTGGAAATACACACTGGAGTCAGGAGGGGTTCAAATACCAGGTTCACATCTTAAGAGATGTGAGACTTTGGTCCACTTGCTCATCTTCCCAGACCCTCACTCAGTTGCTTTAACTGGAGAATGGGACTAGGACCCCCTACCTCATAGATGGGGGTGAGGGCCAATTGTGTCACTAACATCAGGGGTAAAGAACCTAACAGGGCCAAGGGGTTCTTCCTAAGAACCAAACAAGCCACCTATTCTAATATGTGGGACATGGTGGAGGAAGGTTGGGTGAAGCCTAGGCCCCAAGTAAGCACCCTAGCCATAGAATCCACCCAGATTTCCTATTCAGGCTTGTCCAGAAGTCCTTGGAGAGGTTTAATTTGGATGGTTATCTGCTCCTGGGAGAGAAGACCCCTACATCCACTCTGTGAAGCTGAAGGTCACATCAAATCTGAAAGGCGACTTTGTTCTTCCTGGCTTTATCCGTTATGCATGAAAGAACAGACGGCGGGTGTTCAGGATTCATAATTTGAGACATCCGGAGACCAAAGACATTGGCCAAATTTAAACCGAAAGATGAACTTGTTGGGTGTCTTTTCAGATTATGGGAGAAAGAATAAAGGAGAGAATTTCTTAGTCATCTATGAATTCACAGGGAGTGTGCCCAGTGGCTGACATCAGAGGGCTCTTCCTCTGGGTGCTGGACACTTAAAACGCCACTGTTCAGAAGGAATAAAGAGATAAATGCCCAAGGAGCCCCCACAAGCTGCAGCTGAAGGGCTGGCTAGAGGAACCTGAAGAGAGCAGCCTTTCTGTGAAGGTCCCTGCACAGATCAAGAGGAGGCCTTGGGCTGCTCAACCAGATGCGGCTAGGAGGCCAGGACACAGGTGAGGGTCTGTGTCTAGGCTATGCCCTGTCAAATACTAGAGTGCAACTGCCTTCTTTGTGCCCTGGTGCCCTCAGCAGTACTAGGAGCTAAAACTACCTGGGTGCAACACGGCCATTATAATGAGATAGTTAAGAGCACAGCATAGCCCTCACCACATAATATGAGCTCAGTTAATATAAGCTATTATCAATTTTGACTTTATTAAACATATTTGGTCCAAACTGCCTTTTGCCATAAGATAACCTCTAGGCCTCCTAAGTATACTATCAACAACATGATAATGGTTACACAAACCCAGGGAAGTAAGCCAGGCACAGTGGCTCACACCCGTAATCCTAGCACTCTGGGAGGCCAAAGTGGATATATATTCCCTGAGCTCAGGAGTTTGAGAACAGCCTGAGCAAGAGTGAGACCTTGTCTCTAAAAATAGCCAGGCGTTGTGGTGGGTGCCTATAGTCCCAACTACTTGGGAGGCTGAGGCAAGAAAATCACCTGAGCCCGAGTTTGAGGTTGCTGTGAGATATGACACCGTGGTACTCTACCAAGGCCAGCAAAGTGAGACTGTCTCAAAAAAACAAACAAAAACAACAAAAACAGGGAAGTAGAAAATAGGGAGACTGTTAGACCCTTTACAGATAGGAAAACCAAGGCCCGAGGGAAGAGGTAACTGACTGATCAAATGCAACAGAGCCAGAGCTAGACCTTAGGTCTCCAGTTCACCAAGACACTTCTCACCACCCCCTATCACACTGAAGCCACACATCCTGAGTTCACCTGTACGCTATCCCTAGGCCAAGCTCATGTCTGGCATACAGTAAGTCTGTCAAATGAATAAATGCTGTGGCTCTATTTGAGAATGTGATAGAAGAGAGACATATTCCCTTGTTCCCCCCGGGAAAAAGCCCATGTGAGCACACACAACAATCTTGTACACACTTCAGGGGGTTCACAGCCCTCTTCAGTTCTGACACACTGGATCCCTGGTGTGGCCTTGCTAAGTCATCCAGAGGTGACCTCATCACACATATACCCATCTGCTGGTGAAAAGGGGGATCACTGGGCCTTTAACCTGGGGACTCTGAGACCATCACCCCACACACACAGCGCTGCATTAAGGCATACGGTCCAACTAGGCACTGCTGCTTCCACCACTGAAGGGCAGGAGCCACTAGATGCTGTACTCTTGGCCACCAGGTCACTACATCTACGTGCTGCTTGTATTTCAAAAAGAGTATTTATTAGTTTTTTCCTCCTTAGATCTTTCTTCATAGCATCACAACGTAAAGCACAATAGGACTTATCTGCAGATATGCAGGAAACACACAGACAGCTTCCCAACAAGAGACCAATGCTGCAGAGTGGCTCACACAAACACAGCCATCTTTCTCAGGACCCCAGCCCCCTTGTGCCAAGGACTGAATATGTCATGCCCTGTACTGGTACCTTATGACAAATATAGTGGCTGAAACCAAGGAGGTCTGGGGTGACAGTGGGGCTGCAGAGCTGGGGTGGGGAAAGGGAGTTACCCTCATACTCTGATGAAGACCACCAACCCCTCACTCCTACTCTTCCATCTAATGTGCTCCAATTGAAATGCTTAGATAAGCTGAGTCAAAGAAATGCTGTGTTTGTCCTGGGGCCCAAGCAACTTGCTCCAACAAGCCAGGCCACTGGGAGGCACCTCAGGATGAAGGAGATGCCGGCAGCTTTGCTGAGCTTAAGGATGCCAAGAGCTCCACTTGGGTAAGGAAAGGAGGAAAGAGAGATTCTAAAGACAGAGTGCTGCTGGTTATGTCCTGACTGGTCACAGTGTCAGGAAAGAGAACAGCGTGATGCTTGCAGAGTTTGATTTTGTTTCTCCCTCTGAATTAGCAGACTTCAAACACTTGCATTTTTATGGAAATCAACAGCAAGACAGCTAGCAGGACACAGAGGCTTATGCCAGTTCTGTGTGGAAAGGCACCAGATGGTTTGTTATGAAACACATTTTGGTCAGAAAATAGCTGGGGTTTTTTGGTTCCTGGGAGGACAACAAAGCTAGAAAAAAAGGAGGTGTGAGTTGTGAGAGGTGGAGGCAGAGAAAGCAGCTTTGGCATCAGGTCTGAGTTCTACACTTGACTCTGCCCCTTCCACACTTGTGGCCTATTTCCTCGTCTGTGAAATGGCCATAAATACCTCCAAATGAACCTAGGTAAAAGTTTCACAAACTATCCCAAAGTATGAGAGGTGGGGCTCAGAGAACATACGCATGGACACACGGACAAAACAGAAGAGCAGGCAGGATCTGCAGGAGAGGAGAAGGAAGGGATGGGGATGTGAACAGAGGCCAGTCACAGAGAGTGTCCCCATAGTCGCAGTCAGACTCTGGTAGTTGGGGGCAGTTTCACTGGTTCCAAGCACTGATGGGGACCATCCACAGGGACTGTGGGCCCTTCCAGCAAGGGCAGAGGGAAAGCTCTATTCGTGCAGCACCTGCAAGGAGCCCTCCAGGGGCCACACCTGCTGTGTGTGCTTTAAAGTGCCAAGCAGTGTGCTGTCTTTGGTCAGGAGATGCCCCTCTGTCTCTTAGGGCCTCAGGGTCCAGGGGCTCAAGCCCAGGCCTGCTGGGCCCTGAGGAAGGTGAGCTTGAGGACACAATCCTCTCCTGAGGCTGGGGGTGTCCTCCTCTGCTCAAAAGATGACAGAAATCTGACTGCTTTCAGCCAGGAGCAGGGATGCCTCTGTGGAAATCAGGTCCTTAGAAAGAGAAGGGACAAGAAATGCTTTGGTCACCATCCTGACACCCACAGTCAGAACAAGCTTGCTTGAGAAGAGTGAGCAGGAGCCGGTTACAGCACTGTACACGTCACACAGCAGGAGTCATGTCTGACGTAAACTGGCTTCTGAGCACAAACCAGAAGTCACTGAATAAATATTCAAGGCATCTTTCAGTTCTTAGAGAAATAGCGGGGATTAAAAAAAAATCTCTTTCCCCTGCTTGACTGGCTGCAGCTTTGATCTGTAGGCTGATGGTGCTGTGGCCCAGAGAGGTGGTTGGCAGGTCCTGGGGGTAGCTCCCTAGCTGCAGATGGCTTTGGTCCATCACGTGTCAAGGTTGGCTGTGTCCTGCTGGGCCCAGGCCCTCAGAAGCTGAAGAGGTCATCCTGCTCTGTCAGGCTGCTGTCAGGCTTGTCCCAGTCAACAGGTGAGAGACACTGGGCGTAATGAATGTCCTGCGCCGTCAGTCCAGTGTCTAGGACCTGAGGGTTCGTCCGAGACTGGGCGAGCCTAGAAGGCAGAGCTATGTGAGCCCAGACTGGCCAAGGGGCTGGCAGGGCCTGTGAAGCCAGTCCAGCCTGGCCAGCTCCAGGGTCAGATGTGGGAGGGCATGACAGGGAGAGGACAGGACACAGGACCTGAAAAGAAAGTCCCAGGTGCTGAGGAAGCCTTAGACCAAAGTGCCTCCCCTGGAGGCGCTCAGAAAAGTATGAGGCAGGCATGCTCTTATCCCACAGAGAGGCCAGCGTATCCACACCATACCGGGGCTCTGTCAGGAAGTGCCCAGGAAAGAGAAAGCACAGTGCTGGCGCAGGGCGTGGGGGTAGCGCCATGGTGGGGAGGGGAGGACTGTCTAGCTAAAGGGCAACCCTAGTGGTGACTGTGTTCAACACCAGGCTGTCCAAACAATAGATCTGAAAAGGGAGACAACCTGAATGTCCAAAACAATAGGGGAGAGTTAAGTAAGTGGTAGCCTTGTCTTTAAGAGACTGTTATGCAGTTGATGAAAGAGGTGTTTACTGGAAGCTTTTAACAGCCTGGAAGGATGCTTCTGACACATGGATGTTAAAGGAAAAACCAGGATCCCAAAATGCAAATAAGATGTGCTGATCAATGCCAAATAATGTGTATGTATAGATTAGCATGCATTAAGCCCAGAAGTCTAGGCTGTGGGATTATGGGATGGTGCTGTTTTCTGTTTAATGCTTTGCTGATTTTCAAAATTGTTCATTAAGGGTACATGAAACTTGAATAATCTGACAATAGTAAATGGAAGATTTTCCTCAAGTAGGGGGTTATAGTCAGCCAGAGAAGCTGGGAAGGTAGTAAAAAGAATCTCTCTGCCTCCATGGAGGGGCCACGTGTGCTGCCCCCATCCCAGGTTGTACCATGGAGTCTCCACCAGGTTCTGGAGGGTAGTATCTGTGGAGAGGGGGCAAGAGGCTGAGGCCCCTGACTCTGTTCTCACGTAATGGAAAGCCCCCAAGAAAAGCCTCTGAAGTGAGAGGGTTACAGGGGGCTATGGAGGGTTCTGAAAGAAAGCTTAGAACCCTGAACTGCCTAGGCCTCAGCCAGAGGCTTCCCAGTGGCAGGTCCCCAAGGTAGCCATGGCTACAGGGGCAGCACCCTGGGAAAAAATAAGGGGGAAATGGCACCACCCTCAGGCTTTACCAAAATACTTCCTCACCTTGCCGACATTACCCTCTGGGTAACACTCTGTGGACTTAATTAAGGATTGCCTTCTCCCTTTTGTGTTTTAAAAAAACACAAAACTCTGGAAGGAAGGAAGCCAACAAAAAAGCCCATTTGTGAAGGCTGTACTGGGTATAGGAAGAAGGAATCAGCCTGAGCCGCAGTGTGCTTAGTTCAGCCCAGGCTGTGGCTGAGCAGCCACCAGAAACAGTTCTGACTCACCAGCCAGCGCCTAACAGGCCTGTCCAACCCCAGAGAGTGAGCTCCCTGCCCCTGGAGGGATGGGAACTCTTCTCTGGAGGAGGGAGGGAAAAGCAGAGCCAGCCCAGGCCCTAGCATGAGGAACTCAGCTACTGTTACCTGGAAAATGCTTCATCAAGGCCATCATCCAGCTCCTGGGGGAAAACAAAGAAAAGATGTGAACTCTGAGCGGAGAGCCATGCTCATAACAGGCGCGGCAGGGGGCCTTGTCCCAGCCCTGGGTAAGCTACAGGATTCAGGATACAAGTACAGTACAGGGTGGGGGGCTAGAGGAGCAGGCTCGGCCAGGCCCCCGCCTGGCTGCTGCCACCAGCATCCCAGCCCCTGGAAGCACAGCTAGGGATGTGGGACAGGAGAAAGTGCACATCCCAGGGTGTCTGAAGACATGGGTGGGTTCAATTCTCTGCTCTGCCATTATGGGCCCATGACACCTTGAGCAACTCACTGCTCCTGGTTGAAACTCAGTTTTTCCTTCCATAAAATGAAGGGATTGGATTAGGTGATTTCTGTGGTTTTCTTTCTATCCACTTCCAAAAGCCAAGCCAAAATTCCAAGCTCATGAGGGATAACTAACTGATGGTAGGAACCCCACAGCCTCAGTGGGAAAAGGATGGGTCTCCATGCAAGGATGGGCAGGTGGCAAAGGTAGTTCTCAGACTGTAGAGAACAGGCTTGAGGGACATATGGGGAACCCCCAACAGCTAGAGAGACTTACAAGTTTTCCAAGTCACTCCATGTCCCAGATTTTTAATAATTAAAGAAATAGGGCAAGTTAACATGCAACTTTATGGTGGACCCTAGGCCAGAAAAAGAACACTGGAAGGACAAGTGGAAAAATGCAAATAAACTCTAGATTATACAACAGTGTGGTATCCCTGTTAATTTCCTGATTTAATCACTGTAACGTGGTTATGCAAGATGTTAACATTTGGGGAATCTGGATGAAGGGCAAAAATGAATTCTTTGTACTGTTTCGTAAATTGTTTGAAATTATTTCTAAATGAAAAATTAAGTAAAAAAATTTCAGGGTCTTCTGAGACAGTCTGTGGGCAGTGGTCATTGTCCTCATTGAGGGGATGAAAAAGCTGAGATAGAGAGGTCAGGGGGCTTGTCCTGAGTCAGAGAGTGAGTCAGGGGCCAAGCTGGTGACTGCCCAAGTCTCTGGCTCCTCATTCAGATGGCTAAGGGGGAGGTGTCAGCAGCAAGCCCTGCCACACTAAGAACAAGGGTGCCTTTGGTTGGTCTTGTGGTGGGCAGAGCCATGCATGCTCAGGCCAAGAGGCCAGGCATTGTGAGCAGACAGCTGTGCGGGAGCCAAGTCTATTTGGGATGCAGCCCTGGGTTCAAAGGGGACATTGTTCATCCCTTGTCCTGGGTCTGGTCCTCCTAGAGGCCCACAAGTCAGGGTTCCGAAGGCACTACCCAGCTGGGTCTGGTCCTCCCAGAGGCCCACAAGTCAGGGTTCCGAGGGCCTGGCCTCTGAAGCAGCCTCAGACTCATTCAGAGAACAGGCACTGATCTCTGTACAGGTCGCCAGCCCTCATGCCTACTCACCCAGACAACACTACTGTTGCTCAAGGCTTGAGGCCGAGGTGCCTCATCCATGTTAGTGGTGTTAGCGCTGACTGTGGACAGTGGGGCCTTGGCTGTCTCTTCCAAGTCCAGCAGGTTTCCAGTGGCAACCACTAAGGGGATTGAATAGGTGTGTCAATGGATGAGCCAATCCCTCTTTCCTGGCCCTATCCTGGAGCCTCCTGGGCTGTCCTAATCCTGACTCCCACCACGGACGTGGTCTCACCCTGGCCCCTCCCTCCTGACAGCTGTACAATTACACACAGGTGAGAGCCTGTCCCTCACTAATGGTTTGGAGTGCAACTTTCACATCTACAATAGTTGCTAAATTTTTAAAGAGAATACATAATAGGATTTAAAGTGTATAGGGATATACGCATATATTTATATATTTGCATAGGAACATATCTGCAACAATATGCACCAAAACAAATAATTTTTTTCCTTTATCTACATTTTCTAATGTATCTATAATGAACAAGTATTATTTATTTAACAGAACAAAAAAAAAAGCTAGGAGTCTTCCCCAGCCCAGGCAGGAGTGGGGCCCCTCTGGATAAAAGGCAGACCCAATGCCATGCAGCTGAATCCAGCCCCATCCCTTGCCCAAGACTCACAGCTCTTCAATGAGGGCGTGCTGTCACGGCAGGCCCCCAGGACGTCCCCTCCCTCTTGGCTGGCTTTCTCCCTCTTCTCCTTCTCTGTGGGAACAAGGCACAGCATGTGGGACCGCAGACCCAGCACTCTGTCCCAATCACTAGACAGGCTGTGGCCAATCTCAGGTGGTAGTCTTAGGTCTCCAACAAGGAAGAAAGAAACCTTGCAGATGTTATTTAATCCTCACAGGCACCCTGGGGGAGGTAGATGGCTATCCCCATTTATCAGATGAGGAATACTGAGACTCAGAGAGGTGAAGCAATCTGTTCAAAGTCACGAGCCAGGTACATAATTAAAGCTGGGAATTGGTCCAGGCCATTATCTGCCTCCCTACTCCACCCACAGTGTCAATGAAAAAGACTCACCTTCCTTGGACACCTGCCAAAACTCAAAGGCGACTTTGAAGGCCTGGGCTACTGTGAGGGTGACAGCCTGTGCCTAAAAACAGGAAATGGGGGTGGGGAGGAGTGCAGTGTCAGCCAGGGCAGAGCAAGTCTGAACTGGAAGGCTGGGTACTCCAGGCCAGGCCCCCAGCTCCCTCCCTGCAGCTTCTTGAGGCTCTGTTGTCCCAGGCTCTGGAATGCCTACTGTCCAAAGGCAGGGTCCTGGCCCCTCCAAGGTCCCCAAAGGGAGGGGTATAATAAGGGTCCTATCTTCACCACCTCCTATAGCCCTGCCAAGTTCCCACTCTCATTCTAGTGTCTCACTTTCACAATGGATGTTCACCTCCAGTTTTTTCCTTTCCCTTTGGGCTTCCCTAAATTCAATGAACTGTGAGGTTTACTTCCTCCAAGAAGCCTGCCATAATTACCCGAGGACTTCATACACTAACTTAGTCCTTGGAACTGGAGAACAGAAAAGCCAGAGTTGGAAGGATCCAGCCACTGCCCTGCATGAGCCAGAGGGATGAAGGGCAGGCTCTGGTTAGGACTATGCTGGTTAGAGGGGTTTATAATCAGATCCCAAAAGGGAGCAGGAAGCTTATTCTTGGCAGGCGCAAGATGTCAATGAATGCCAGGGGACCAAAACCATTCAGTGTCATAGCCCACCTATAAAGAAGGGCCACACCTTAATCTTTCACCCCTGGGGACTTCCCATCTACCCCTTCGGTCCCAATTCAGTTATCGCTTCTCTCCTGTCACCAGCCCTGGGTTCCTCCAGCCCTATCTACCTCCCTCTGGCATCACACATATAAAAGTATCACTAGCTCACATGTCTTTGTCCTCCCAAAGTACAAGAATCAGTCTGAACACCCCTGCCTCCTGACCCCAGAGGTGGTGACAAAGCAGGTGAACTGCATTTGTCCAAGGGGCAGGCCTCCTGAGGCCTCATTCCAGTCAGGACCCATCCCCAGTCCATAACCTCTCTCAATGATCTCGGTGTAGGGTTAACCAGCTCAGCTTCGGGGAATGGACATCCCCAAAGCTTGTAGCTGTCACCGGAAACATCTAGCTTCCTTCTGAAAGCCCTGGCCCAGAGAAGAAAGCACCAGCCTCTTTCTTTCAAGTGCACAACAAGTTCAGGCCTAATCATCCTCAGCCCCACTCCTTTCCTAGTACCAGACAACTCAATTTAATTGAGAAATGAATCCGTGGCCACTGCCTTTAAAACTCTTTAAAAAATATTTAAAATTCCTAAACAAGCTGACGGATCTGTGCAAATTAAACTTCACGAAGTATAAAATCTCATTTGAATGTCTCCATCATTTACATTTTTGATGGAAGTACAAGCACTTTATGGCAAAACTTAAATATGGTAATTAAGTATGAAACTCTTCACAGCTGTTTACAATTTAAGCTGTCACGTCTGAATCAAGTTTAATAGACCCAGTTACCATTGAGAATTGCCCATGAACTAAAAATATGGGCTAATTATCAGCCCAAGTCAGATCACTATACACTAAAGAAAAGGCTGGTCACCCAGTGTGGCAGGGACATGGAAACACCATTATTTTTGGCTGCAGGAAATCAGGGGACACAGCTGAAATGGTGGTTGAGCTGAAACTTAAGACTGTTTTTGTACAAATGTGCTTATTCATTTGCATACATTCCCACCCTTTTGCCCTGAAGTCCCAAGCTGTTAAGTTAAACCAAACAGAACTCAAGATGCCCATGTGTGCAGACAGCTGCAAGCCCAGGCTGAACAGAGACTGGCAGGGGGTGGGGCCCTGTATCCTGGGGCAGCTGCAGGGATCCGGCACCAGCATGGAGGGACTGCTCAGGCTTGCCTGCCAATAAGTTCCTTCCTCCACTCCTAGGACTGGGTGCCCACCTCTTCTGAGTGCCTGTGACCTGTGGGTTTATCTTGTTACCCTATCTTGTTCCTGGCTGTTAACCCCTCAAAGGGGGTCAGGAACTCAGATTAAGCCAGGCCACATGCCTCCTAGTAGCCCTGCTGCCCCAGAAGTATAAATCCTTGTACAGGATTACTCCAGGAATGCCAAAAGCCATCTGGAAAAACAGCCTGGCCTGCTCAGTCCTGGGAAGAAACGGGGCATCACTTTGCTTCTTATGAGTCAGGCCCAGCACTCACACTGGAACCATGACATCTCACCTTCACTTCAGAGCCCAGAGGCCTCCTGGGTGGGGAGATGGAAACCTTTGTAGAAACTTTTTTTTTTTTTTTTTTTTTGAGATAGTCTTCTGTTAACCTCGATAGAGTGCCATGCTGTCACAGATCACAGCAACCTCAAACTCTTGGGCTAAAGTGATTATCTTGCCTCAGCCTCCTAAGTGGCTGGGACAACAGTCGCCTGCAACAATGCCTGGCTTTTTTTTTGTTGTAGTTGTCATTGTTGTTAGGCCCGGGTTGGATTCGAACCTGCCAGCTCCAGTGTGTATGGCTGGTGCCCTAGCCGCTGAACCATAGGCACTGAGCCTCTTTGTAGAATATCTTATCCTGGCTGGGCCCACAGGACCAGGAAAGGGAAGCCTGGGTGGCAGTGCTGCCTCAGGGCTGAGCTGAATTGGGGGGTGATCCAGAAAGGAATCCCTGCTCCCCCAACCAACCCTTGGAGGGTCATAAGCTTCTTGCTCACTCTAGTGGCCCAGCAAGAAAGACTGGGGATGTGGAGGCTCTGGGAGCCCTGCCCATCAACATCCCAATTTAAGGCCTCTGCAGGCTGACTCTGTCTTGCCACTCACCTCAAGCACCAGTGATATGTGTCCCCAACCCCAATAGTAGCATTTCTTATTGTCTTTCTGTGCCTATGCTGGCATGCACTCACCTCTTAGCATCCTAACCCTGGTTTCTCTTGGCATGGCAAACCCCTACCCACAACTCAGCTTTTTAGGCCCCTTTCAAAACATCTCTCTGGGAAGTCTTGCTGACCTCCAATGAGATTTAGTAGCCCCCACTTTAGAACCAAGCCCCTGTATTCCAGCCACTGAAGCAGGGCTCTCCAGTACATATCTTGCATATGTCTTCATGTCTCCCCAGGACTCTAGCCCAGGATGGGCAACATCAAACATCTGTGGAGGTAGCTGCCAGCAGGTACAGAGTCTGTGCACCCATTTCATATTCTACCTCCTCTGAGAACACTTCCATTAAGTCCCGAGAATCTAGGATTTCCTAACATGGCTAGGCCACAAGGCCATCAATATGCTGCAGCTTGAGCTAAGGCCTTGGAAAACATGATGCATTCATACCACACTGGGCTGCGCTATCTTTTGGAGAGGGGTCCCTAGGGCCCCCTGAAGAGGGAGGCCAGGTGGCACAGGATGGAAGAGAAGGAGAATGAAGAGTTTGGGTTTCTAGCAGGAGGCCTTCCTGCTGCACAATCAGGGTTCTGCTATCAGTGGCCAAGGGGTGGCTTGGCTGTTTTCCTTGGTAACTAACTTCTTGTCATAGGAGCAGGCTGATTTCATTCAAGCCTGTCTAATGTCCTCTGGCCCCAGGTCAGGCTTCCCTTGGAAACCCTTGGCCAGTACCCTCTCTCTCTTACTCTCTGGCTCCCTACCCCAAAGGAAGCCTCTGTCTCCTAGAATACCCCTCCCAGCCAGGGCCCACATAGCACCAATGGCTGTGGGCCAGCTGTCTCTGCCCAGTGCTTGTACTGATCAGTGGGGAGGAAGACATGAACAATGGGGACACAATGAGTTTGTATTTTTAAGTCTATGTGGCCTCATAGAAGACAAAGCCTAGCGTCGCTGTCTGTGGGAACAAGGCTGTCACAAGAGACACCACAGCAGCTCAGGGCCCTGGGGCACCATGAGTTGAGTGGCTCGGAGACACTGAGTCTGTAGAAAAGAAACAAGGTGAACAAAAGAAACTAGGGCCTTTGAGAACAATCCTGGAAGTCACGGAGGTGACCTCCTCATTCTGCTGATAGACAAGAAGCCCAGAGGCGGCCAGGCTCTTACCCTGAGACAGACAGCTCATCAGTCTGTCTCCTCCTGCACTGCCTCTCTATGATAGTGCATGATCACTATCATGGGTTGAATCATGCACCCCCAGGAGGTCCACATCGTAATCCCCAGGACTGGGGAATGCTACCTTACATAGCAAAAGGGCTTTGCAGATGTGATTAAGTTAAGGATCTGGAGATGGGGATTATCCTGGATTAACCAGTGGGTCCAAATGTCTTTCACAAGGGGCCTTGATAGGGAGCAAGAGAGTCAGAAATAGTAATGTGAGGACAGAAGTGAAAAGGAGACTGGAAGACATGAACCAAGGTTTTCAAGTGGGCTCTTGAAGGTAGAAATGAATTCTTCCCAAAGCCTCCAGAAAAAATATAATCCTGCTGGCCCCCTTTAGACTCTCAACCTCCAGTATCATAAGCTGTAAGGCTGTTTTAAAACCACTAAGTCTGTGGTCATTTGTTACAACAGCAATAGGAAATGTATACAATATCTAAAGTGTGCCCTAATGGGTGGCAGGGAGCCTGGGGGCCACAAAGTCTGCGATGTCTTTCATGTGTACTTTGATGATGGGGAGGGAAGAAGATCGTGTCTTTTTGGCTCTAAGAGCCTTAGGACATGGGAACAGGGCTCTGAGCTGTCAATATAGGTTAACAGATGCCAAGAGTCAACGAATGAATTTCAGGAACCACCTTATAGGGAGGACACTCTGATCCTAGCTTCAGAAACAAAAGCTATAATGACAAAGTTGACCCACTCCAGCTCTTTGCTCCAAAATCAAAACAAATGCCTAGTGACCACTAAGATTCCCACTCATCCCAGCTAGATGTGGTCAAGGTGTGGCCTGGAAACAGGAAAGGAGCTCTTGGCTCCTCAGTCACACATGGAGGGAAAAGAATGTGGGCTTAAACCGTCACTCTGTCCCTGGCTGCTGTGTCATCTCCAGCAAGATGGCTGGCCTCTGAGAGTCCATATCTTTATTTTTGGAAGAAGTATGGGGAATCCTCAAAGGACTCCAATTAGACTTTTCATCTGATCCTGCAATCCTATTACTAGGCATCTATCCTGAAGAAGAAAAACCCTTTTATCATAAGGACATTTGCACTAGACTGTTTATCTCAGTTCAATTTATAATCACCAAAATGTGGAAATAGCCTAAATGCCCACCAACCCAGGAACGGATTAATAAGCTGTGGTATATGGAATATTATTCAGCCACCAAAAAGATGGAGCCTTTACATCTTTTGTATTAACCTGGATGGAGGTGCAACACATTCTTCTTAGTAAAGCATCACAAGAATGGAAAAGCAAGAAGCTAATGTACTCTCTTCTAATATGAAGGCAGTAATGAGCTAATACAAGGGAGGGGGTAGGGGAATGAGCAAGTGGGGAGAGAGGGAAAAGGAGAGGGACGGAGAGTCATGGAGTATGGCACACCTCTTACGGTCAGGACACAATTATAAGAGGGACTTTATCTAACAAATGTGATCAGTATAACCTAATTCTTTGTACCCTCAATGAATCCCAAACAATAAAAAATAATAAAAATATTAAAAAGAAAAAAAATACCAACAGAGATAGTAACAGTTCCCACCTCGCAGAGTTGTTATGATGATTAAACAAGAAAATACCTTAAAACCTAGCATTGAGGGCGGCACCTGTGGCTTAAAGAAGTAGGGCACCGGCCCCATATGCAGGAGGTGGCGGGTTCAAACCCAGCCCCAGCCAAAAAAACTGCAAAATAACAAAACAAAACAAAACAAAAAAAAAAACTAGCACTGAGCGCCAGGGACAGTGGCTCATGCCTTATAATCCCAGCACTTGGGAGGCCAAGGCAGGTGGATTGCCTGAGCTCATGAATTTGGGACCAGCCTGAGCAAGAGCGAGACTCCATCTCTAAAAAATAGCCAGACATTGGGAGGCTGAGGCAAGAGGATTGCCTGACCCAAGAGTTTGAGATTGATGTGAGCTAAGATGCCTGGGCATTCTACCAAGAGTGACCAAGCGAGACTATGTTACAAAACGAAACAAAAAAACCTAGCACTGGAATGGGCACGTAGGAAGTACCAAAGAATGACCCCTCCCTCTTCCCCACTCTGGGTACAGCAAGCTTAGTTTTCTGAGTGCTCTTGCCTTTGCCTCCCACCTCCACCTGCCTCAATGTCCCATCTCCAAGGACTAATCTCTACAAGGCCCTGTAGCCTACAGACCACATTAATGACAGAAGATCCAAAATAATCTCAAATCCAATAAATCATGTCACAAAGAGGACGTGGCCCAGGCCCTCACTGGGAACATGAGCTACTCACTTTCCATAGCCAGACTGACCTATGTGTCACCTGCCTGACTGTAGCAATATTAGGCAGCCTCAGCTCTCACCTACTAGGGATTCCCATGGATTTCATCTTTTTAAAAAAGTGATTGTCACTTGTGGGTTCTGCCTCCCACACCAGGCAGGCCCCCAAAACCAGGGCTGCCAACGCAGGCTGGCCCGCCCCAGCCCAGTCTTCCCCGCTAACCATTTTGCGCTTGGTGCAGAGGAAGGCATGGCACTCGAGGTTCTCATTGTGCTGGCTTTGGGCAATGTATGCAAACACCTTGTCGTGCATCTTGTCTGCTGTGCAGTAGGAGATCCTGAAAGGCAAGTGGCAAGTGTCACCAGACCTGGCTTGGGAGCCTGTCCACTGGGATGCCCTTTAGGGCATCTCCCTTGAGTTCCAGAGAGCCTGCTAACCCCCACTCCACTAGGGTGAGACTTGGAGATTCTTCCTTGGCCACTAGGCCTGGTACCCTGGACCTACTATTAGGGAGGGACTCAGGCCAGGCAGGAAGGACTGGGGGTAAAGATGAGAGGAAGGGCACTTCCCCTCTCTCCCTCCCATCCCACCCTGAATTGGACCCCAGGACACTAATAGCTGAACCCTCACTGCGTGCCAGGTGATGTGCCAAGGGCTTTCTAGATATTGCCTCATTGAATGCTCAGAGCTACTCCTGAGGTGGGTTCCGTTATTATCTCCATTTTTTAGATGAGAAAACTGAGGCTAACAGCATAAGAACACACAGCCAGTAGCAGAGGTAGGACCTCAACTTACCTATATGGGACTCCAGAGGTCATGCATGCCATGCTACTTCTTAACAGTTTGTACAGACGGGTGGGAGGGGAGAGGACATTGCCCCACCTTCCTATGTGCTTCACCTGGCTTCCCTGTTCTGCCACTCCCCCCATCCATGCTTCTGCCCAGGGGTCAGTCTTTCTCAGGGTGACTGGGACCATCAGCAGGTCTTCTAGAGCCATGGCCAGGGGTGGAAGAGCTGGGAGTAGGGATGAGGTGTGTGTGGTGACCTGACAAGGAGCCCCAGTGGGGCTGGGAGGGGAGACACAGTAGTTCCCTGCATGGAACACCCTACCTGCTCCCAACTGCCACCTACCACCTCTGTGCCCTGACCCCTCCCTCAGCCATCTCTCCCTCTTACTGTCCAATCCCTCCACATTGTCTTCCATCATCCTCAGAATCCCAGTCAGGAGGAGCTGGTGGACCAGAGCTGCAGTGGGAGCCCAATATCCTCACCCTCACCTGTGTAGCCCCAGCTTCATCACAGGCATCGACACTACTTAAAACACCTCTTCTCCATCCCAGAAGCCCCAGCC
Source organism: Galagoides demidoff (assembly GCA_963574575.1). NCBI lineage: Eukaryota > Metazoa > Chordata > Mammalia > Primates > Galagidae > Galagoides > Galagoides demidoff. The sequence continues at coordinate 23,658 of CAUYQV010078499.1, forward strand.
TCCTGCTTTTAGTATCCATCTATTAGTTCCTGCTATTCTTCAAGCCCTAGTATTCCCTCCCTCCATTCCCTGCCAGACTGGAAGGTCTCTGAGGGCTTGGGCTGTATTAGTTCCTCATCTGGCACAGATCTTGGCAGAATTGGTACTCAGAAAATGTTGATTAAAGGCAGGCAGGTAGATTCAGAAAGGTAAAAGGAAAATGTCAGCCCCAAACTCCAAGACCACCCCCTACAATATACATGTACCCACTCCTACCCCTGCCTTGTGCTCCAGTTGCATTGTGCTATAACTACCTGGAGACAAAGCAAGAGGTGGAAGGATGCCTGGAAGATGGGGGCCTACTGGATAGAGCTCTGGCTGGGAATCCTGGTCCCAGTTGTCAGTACCTCACCATGCAATCTTAGGCAATTCCCTCTCTGGGCCTCAGTTTCTCTATCTGTAAAAAGGACTGGGCAGTCTCTTTCTGTTCTGAAATCTTACAACTGGCCGAGACACAGAAGCTCTAGGAGTTGGACTCACTAGACAAATCATCTACACTGTGCCCTCAGACCCTGGCTGAGGCCTCCATGGGATGCCTGGCCAAATGTCCAGAGCCGAACTGCTACATTCATGGAGGAAGAAAAAGGCAGCTGCAACTCTCTGCTCTAAGCCTGATACGGCAGTGTGCTGAGTGCTCAGCTGTCTGCTACAGCTGGGGATAACAGCAGTTGCCACTTAGCTGAGTGCTCACTGTGTGGCCCAGTACTCCATATAGCACTGAGAGGCCGGATCTGTTCCCCACCCCATTTCACAGATGAGGAAACCGAAGCTGCAAGGTCACCCAAGTAGGAAGAGGCAGAGCCTGGTTTCAGACAGGACACTCTACCCACAGCCCGAGGCAGAGTGGATGTGGGCCACTTCCCATACTGAGCGTACCTGTAAATGGACACATTCTCGATGAGCTGGTTGGTGAGGTTGTCAGTCAGGATAATTCCCCGAGGTGATACCTTGAGAGTCACCTTCTGCAGCTTCTTCCCACTGGCCTTGGCCTTGGACATAGACATGGGTCAGAGGAGGCTGCCCGCCTCAACTGGAGCATCCTGCCCCCTCTTGGGTACCCCTAGGCCTCACACATGGGGCCCATCTCACCCTCTTATAATGGTCAGGACCAACAACTGCTACTCACTGAGCACCTGCTGTCTGGACTATAAGTGATGTTCATAGGCAGGAGGATGAACTCTCATCCGCCTTCTCCCTGGGAGCAGATGGACTCAGAGAGGCTAAGAGACTTGCCCAAGGACACACAGCTAAGAGGGACCTGAGACTCTGAAGACTGAGTAGCCTATCACAGCCCAACCAGATGACTCCTAGAGACTCTATTCTATCCACTGCACCTGGCAGGGCCCGAGCCGAGGGGTCCAAGGCTATCAAGGCAAGTGGAATTAAAAGCCCACACACACTTGGAGCTTGGGAGGGACACTCTGGTCTCTAGTAAGCTGTTATTTCTCAGGCCACCAGGCAGTGGTCAAATGACAGAAACTTCCCCACACTCCCTGGCGCTAATAAGTCACCCTCACTTAGGCCAGGAACCTCAACTGGGGCAGGGGCAACTAGAAGAGGCCATGGCCTTAGTGGCTAGAGGGAAGCCACACCAAAATCTTGCCAGTCCAATGGCTTCCCCCTACCCAGCCCCTGAGCTGGATACAAGGAGACTCAGGCCAGGCAAGGCACATCTATCAGAATAGCAGGCTGGGATGAGGGCCACCACAGAAGCAGCTTGCCATTGGTTTCATGGGGCCCACGACCCCTCCAACTGGGGTGCTCACTGTGGCCACGATCCTCTTGACAGCAGCAGCTGACAGCTCCTCGCCTTTGGGCTGCTCCACCAGCGTCATGCCCAGGTACTTGAGTGTGAAGAGCATCCCCTCGAGCAGAGTCTCCCGAGTGTCTGTCCAGTTCTCAGGCAGCTCTGGGACAGGACAGAAGAGGCCTTTAGACCTTGTGGGGCAGTGCCCACCACCAGCCACAGCTTAAACCTGCCCCTATTCCCTAGGAAAACCCAGCAAGGGACACTGAGATCCCCTACCCTATTATTTTTACTTTTTTAAAAAAAGGCTAACATTTTCTACTACATATCAAGCACTGTGGCAAGAAGATCTACATAAAATGTTCATATTAATCCTCTTGACAACCCATGAGGTAGACACTTTTGTCACACTCACTGACAAAGACACTGAGGTCTAGGGAAAGTCACACAGTCAAGTCTACAGAGCTAGTACCTTCAGGAGCCAAGACTCGAGCCACATCTTCAAGGTCAGAGCCCAAACTCTTACCTTCAAAGCTAACATGTGCTGAAGGCAAATCATACCATTTCTTACTGAATCATCAGTGCAATTTTGTGAGATGGTTATTATCCCCATTTTACAGATTAGGAAACTAAGGTTCAGAGAGTCAAAAGTCATGAGACAAAACCCACATGCAATGAATAAAGGGTTGGAATTCAAATGGGGGTGGTTCCCATGGCCCCAGCCTGCACCACTTTTCTACATGTGCACATCAACAGAGACCAATGGGTGAGGGAGGGGGACCAGCCAAGAGATGGAGGGTAGAGTAAGGGTCAGTAGGGAAAGGAGGAGGTGACTTCTTAAATGATGTCACATCAATCTGGCAAACCTGGGTTCAAATCCTAGCTCTGCTTCCCACACTCTGCATGGTCTCAGGGAAGTTGCCTCTTCTCTGATACTAACCATACCTGTCTCTCTGGGTTGCAGTAATGACACAGAGCAGGGGACGTGGGAAAGTCCCTAAACACTGTCTACTAATATCAGGAAGGTTGGGAAGTGAAGAGATGAACCCAGGTCATTAGGTGGGGAAACAGACCAGAGAGAGAGTTGGAAAGAAGTCTTCCCCTCACCTACAACATAGGAGAGAACTCTGAAGAGGCAGAGGGTTATAAGGGGAAGTGCCATCTTCATCAGTGGTTCTGAACATTCCCTGGGTTCCTCCTCAGGAGCTGAGGCTCAGAGGCCCCAGATCATTCAGCCAGGAAGCAATGTAGCCGGGATAGGAAGGGAGGTCTCTGGGAGTCCTCTAAGCCCCCGTAGTTAGGAGGAATAAGCACCCCATGCTCCTGCATGTTAGAGCTTCTGCTTGCCCCTTAGCATTCCCACAGATGTTGCACTTGTAGGAGGTTTTTATCATACGATTGTACCCATTTTACAGATGAGAAACTGCTCTTCAGCCTCATACATAATCTCTGTGAAGGACAGAATAGGATCCAGACAGGAATCAGCTTCCCTAGACCATTCCCTGAGAGAGGGCTGGAAGAAATCTTGAGTCTCTTCACTGACTTTGATGGGAAAGCCATAGGAAAAAGTTTAGTACTGGGTATTGCTGGTTCCAGGGCTGCGGATTCCCCCTACAAGGTTCAATCTGGCTTCAGGATTCCTGCACTGTCAGGGGAAGGGCCCAGGTGGGACCACCAGGTCTCCTACCCTAGCCAGGTCCCTGCAGCATCTCCTGTCTCCTATCCTATAGCTTGAGGCCTCCCGGGGCTCTGTCTCCCCCATCCACATCCAGTAGCCTTATATACCCACATTTCTCTGGATTTGCCTTGAGCAAGCCACTGTCCGTCTCTGAGACCTTTTCCTTGTCTGAAAGAGTATGTGCTGAGGGTGGGAGAGGGTCACAGGAACTTGCAGGTATACCCGACCAAGATCCAGGTAAATGGGAACTTGTTGATTGGTCATCTAGAATCTGACGTGCAGCTAGTGCTCAATATCTGCTGAGTGGAAGAATGACATGGACAACCCCAATCCCAGCTCTGATCTCTGGTCCACTGACTACCAGCCCTCACCCCAGGGCCTCCACCCTAACACAGGGCCTGGCCCCCACTGAGATGACAAGAAGAAGTTTGGAACCATCAACTATAAGCCCATTCCATTTGATCCCCTGAAAAGAGTAAGAAAGTCCTTAAGGTATCCCTGGTCCTGGGCTGGGTGATGGGGACCCTGGTGCAACTCTGATATAGGTCCTACTCTCACAGAAACCAAGAATAGCAGGCTAAGTGCAATAGTTCATACCCATAATGCCAGCACTTTAGGAGGCTGAGGTGGGAGGTTCACTTGAGGCCAGGAGTTCAAGACCAATCTGAGCAACACAGCGAGATCTCACTTCTACAAAAACTAAGAAAAATCAGCTGGGTATTGTGATGTATGCTGCTAGTTCTAGCTATTCAGGAGGCTGAGGCAGGATTCCTTGAGCCCAGGAATTTGAGGTTGCAGTGAGCCATGATGACAGCACTGCACTGTAGCCCAGGCAACAGAGCAAGACCCTGTCTGAGTAATACTCACAGCTACCTTGCAAGCAGGTATTCTTTCCTTCTCATTTTACAAATGAGGACGCTGAGGTTCAAAAACCTGACTCCGGACACTAAAGCCCACACTCCTGGCCATTAGACCATACTACATCATCAGGAGGCAAACTACTATAAGACTAGCAGAAGGTCAGGGAGAGGTTCTTGGAGTTTTCTCCCACCTAGAATTATGTATTGCTAATACTGGCAGCTTCCCCTCTGTAGGCCAACATACTCAGACCACCACTGACACCTATCTAAGCAAGGATGCCCAAGATGGTATTGTGCCTACCATCTGTGTCCCTGGTAGACATTGCTAATTGACTGCAGCTCTATTTCCCTCTCATCGTTCCTCAGCACAAGGCCCCAGGCAAGCAACACCAATCAATCAAGTGCAGCCTTGTTCATGTCATCATCTATTTCTGCCCTCCAGCATTCTTCTTCCCATTTTCATGTCCCCACTCTTCCATTTCCTCCTGCTTAGCCTTTTCCTGGCCTCCTTCCAAAGCCACTTCCGCTCCTTCCATTCCAAAGAGCCAAAGTCTGCCAAGGTCACTAGGGATCTCTTTGCTGTGAAAACATTCCCTGGTCCTCTTTGACCTCTGAAATGTTTGACATTTTTCTGCATTCCTCCTTCCTTAGACTGACCCTTCCTCTATCCTACCATCTCCTCATAGACTGGTTGCCACTCATCAGCCTCATAGACCATCTACCCAAGCCTCTTACTTCACAGATGATACAACTGAGGTGCAGATAGGGATGGGCCCTGTACAGGGCCACACAGCAAATCTGAGGGCCCCTCACCCCTAGCTCCTCACTCCTAGTCCATGACAATCCCCACCATGACTGTTGGGGGAATTTCAAGTTCCTCCAGTCTCCTCTCTCACATTATCTCTAAACACACACTCTTCAGAAGCTCCAAACATGTAGAACTGCTTCCCGATAATGTAACATTCACTTTCCAACTTCTGTGCCTTTCCTAACATAGCTCCTTTTATCCAAAAGGCCCTTGTTCACTTCACTTGATCACAATGCCACATATCTAGCCTTTTCCAGGTAGTCTTTCTTGAGGCATTGCAGCCTACTGGCTGAGAGCAAGGCCCTTAATCCTAGACTACCAGTTTTGGTGTTTTAAGTCGAAGTAATCTTGAGAGACTTAATTACCTACCCTGAGTCTTAGTTTCCTGGGAAACAACAGTCCCTGCCTCATAGAGCTGTTGTTACCCTTGGATAAGATAATGAAACGAGATCATAAAATGCACGTAGCAGAAGGCCAGGCCCATGGCAAGTGCTCGGTACACCTTCCGATGGGGCCTCATCACTCCTGTCAGTGGGTTGCTTGTGCCTTTCTTGAGCATACATCTCCTTCTCCTCCTCCCCTAGACACATCACCCTCTCCCAAGCAGCTGCCTACGTGCATGTCTCCCCCTCAAAGTACTTGTCATTCACATTTGCCTCCCAGGACCTGGTATGGAGAACTCCTACCCAATGTCCAGTCTTATTTTGTTCCTCCTTTGTCCCCTCATCCTTCTCACTCCACCTTCCTAGGCCCAGCCTGGATGTTTCTTTTCCTCTAGGGCAGTGTTTTGCAACCTTTTTAAAAAATCTTCTAGCACACTTGAACTTATAGTTAAACTTCTACAGCACACTTAAATTTTGTTGATAGAAAAAAAAAAGAGTAAAAAAATATACTTACTGTGCTTTGAACTTCTTTTGAAAATGATTTAATCAATGGTCTTAAAAAATGTTCACAGGACACCGGTTGAAAAATCACTGCTCTAGGGAATGCTGCCTCCTCTCCTGTAGTTCTACGCATGTGACTTCTCTCTCTACAGAGGTGTAAAGTCTCTTGTGCCTACACCCTCCCCACGGAAACCGGCACCTGGGAGCTCTCAATACAGACATGTAGAGTTCAATACCACACCTGCCTGGCTCATCACCCAGCCACCACAGCTGGTGAGAGCTGTGCACCAGCCCCAAGGCTGGAGGTCACATGCTCCCTCCTGGGAGGGGCCCAAGCCTTTAGGAAGAACTCCCAGAGGCCCCGGGGCAAATATAAGCCTGAGTCCATGGCCCTGTTCTAGTCCTGGTTATTTTTGGCCTGGTAGTGGGTAATGACTGTGCTATTTTAATGTTGCAATTTTACAGATGACCTGGTGCCAGAGTTAGCTGGGGACAGACCATGTGCCCAGCTAACTTACAGCTGTGAACATGTGCTCGTTCCTCATTAAGGCCCCCTACCCAGGAGTCAGAGCTGGGCAGGGTGCCCCTGTGCTGCTTCTGTTGCCCCAGGAGACCCAGCCTGGCCAGCATCTGGGACATCAGAGCCAGAGCCAAAGCCAAACCCCCAGGCAGTAGGAGCCTCTGACCAAAACTCTGGCCTTCAGCCTCCTCCAGCGTGGTGAGAAGATAGCTTCAGAAGCCACGGAATGACAATGTCTCAGAATGGGCCCCTAACCTGGAGTGTGGCTGCTTCTGTGGGTTGTAGTCTCTTTATCTGACAAATGGGTTCAGCCCCTCAGGAGCACCATTAGAAAAAGCTTCCAGATGTGAAAAGTGCTAGGCAAATTTCAGGAATTAAAGCCATTGAGACTACTATCAAAAGAAAATAATTTTTAAAATGATAATTGCAACAGCTACTACTTCCTACATACCTATTTTTAACGTAAGAGAAAAATATGCTATGGTGTCTGGAGCAGGAGATAGAGTTCACAGACCTTCCCAAACCTCAGTTTTCTCACTTTAAAATAGGGACAATAATAGTATCCACCCCATGGGGTTGTCATGAGGCTGAAATGAGTTCACACCTGAGGTGGGCTTAGAACCTTGTCTGATATTTATATACCAGGTACCACCTCAGTGTGAGATACTGTCACTACCAATGGTCAAGTGCAAAAAGCTGTAATGTCGCCACAGCCATTTACACATTTTATGAGAAGAGCTGTGGATGTATCAGTGTTCCTATTTTGTAGATGAAAAACCTCAGAGTCTGACCATGACCCTAATTGACAGCACTGGGACTCCAATCCTACACTCCCTTTCCATAGCCCACCTTGCCTCTTCTGACACAAGGCAAGGATCAGGTGGAGTGGAGTAGGATTCTCAAAAGAAGCATCTGACCCTCAGTGGGAAGTGAATGACCTTTGATTCCTTTAAGCAACATGCCCCTCCTGCAGCCACCAGACTCGTGAGAGACAGAGTCCCAGGATCTAGGTAGATGTTGACTACACTTGCTATTGTCCATGGCCAGAACTCTTTCCCCAGATTTCTCCCTCCTAGAATCCACATGAGTGTTCCAAGTCACCTTCTCAGAGAAGCCTTCTCAGACACCATCAGTGTCCCACCCTTGTCTCCTCTGTGTGTACCACTTCCCTGCACACCACCTGCCACTCTGCCTGCTCTGGCCTTGCAGCTGGGGATACCCTAAGATCTATTCCAGCACTCCTCCACACATGGCTGCAGGGCAAGACACCTCTGAAGAGCACATTCCATGCTGCCTCCCAGAGTCCCCAGCACAGGATTCAGCTGCAGCAGCCTACAGTGCAATGTGCTCTGTAATGTCCACTTCTGGGACTCCTTTCTCTTCTCATGTCTTAGTATTGCTTGCGATCTCTTCCCAAATAAATGACTTGCATTCAGACCCTTTTCTGTAGAATAACCCAAAGATACAACCCCATCTATAAAAGCTGTCCCCATCACTTCCTCACCCCACTTTATTTTTATTCATTGCATTACCTCTATCCACAGTCATAGTGCTTATCTGTGTCCTTGTCACTTGTCTGCCTCCTCCACCAGACAGGAAGTACTATCAGAGTAGAGACTCAAGTCACTGCAGACTCTCCAATGTCTCTAATAAATATACTATTGTTTGGTGGGTTATTTATAACTACTTTCATTATAAATATTACAAATAAATAGGAATAATCTTCCTTTACCTACCACCACAAACCAGCTTTACTGAAACCTTCACCTCCAATTTCTTCATCTCATCTGTTTGGGTTGATAGGTTTGCACAATTTACAATGGAGGCTATGGGTCAGAGTGATCCCAGAACCTCTGGAAAGACAGGTACTAAAGGGCTGAGCCACCTTTCCAGGCAGCTGGAATAAAAAAAATCCCTGGGCCAGGAGCTGAGATAAAATATTTGATGGTGGAGGCCAGACAAAGTGTCTCATGCCTGTAATCCTAGCACTCTTAGAAGCCAAGGTGGGTGGATTGCTTGAGCTCACAGGTTCAAGACCAGTCTGAGCAAAAGCAAGACCCTGTCTCTAACACTTAGCTTGGGTATTGTGGCAAATGTCTGTAGTCCCAGCTACTTTGGAGGCTGAGGCAAGAGGATCGCTTGAGCCCAAAGTTTGAGGTTGCTGTGAACTATGACACCATGGCACTGAATCCAGGTGATAAAGTGAGACTCTGCCCCCGCCTCCAAATTTGAGGTTCCTGAAAGGATGAGAAAAAGTCATGTGTGGGAGAAGGGGACAGCCCTCTTTCAGGGTCAAGACAACTGGGAGAAAGGAGGCTTGAAGTTCAGTGTAAAAATCCTGGGGTACTGGCTTTGCTGTGTGACCTCAGGGAGGCTGCTGTCCTTCTTTAGGCTTCAGTTTCTCCACAAATAACACAATATTCATGATAATCCCAGCCAAGGACCTTGGAGAGTAAGGAACAGGCCACAGGTTACAAAGGCCAAATATAACCTTAACTCTACTGGCTTCAGTTTGGCCCCCAAAATCAACCACAGGACCTAGGCCCGAGGCCGGGCTACGTCATAGCCCCAACTAAGGCTGCCTTAGGTAGTATCTGCCACCCTGACATCCCCCACTTTTCTAACCTGTGGCCACTACTGTCTCAGGGGCTGCAGCCCAACCTGGGATGGGGTCTGCCCCCAGTTTTTCCCTCCGCCAGAGTGCCTGAGGTATGGGGATAAGCCCCTCCCCTGGGCTGGGAATTTAGAGCTCTACCTCTTGGAAGTCACCAGGGCCAGTGACTCCACTTCCTGAGCCTCAGTTCCTCTAGCTCAAAAATGGGCCTAATGATTAAGAATCCTCTGCTGTTACCTCACAGGAGCAAATGCTATAATGGAAGCTAAAACACTCTGTAAAACAATGACAAAAGCAGTAGTTACCTTTTATTGGACTCTTCCACTATGTCAGGCAAAACACAATTTCATTTAATCCCCACAAAAAGCCTAATGCAGGTACTACCTATTATTTGTAATTTATAGATGAGGAAAGTGAGACTTAACAAGAGACAGGTGGGGCTGTGACCCAGATTACCACCGGCACTAAGGGCTCCAGGACAGACCTCTGGGCTTACTGGGGGTTCAGGGGAGGGGGAGAGGTTTGCCTCTCCTTTCCTCAGAAAATGCAGACAGACTGAGTCCACTAAACCTATTTCACCACCATAATAATCATGTCCAAGAACCAAAGGATAGGCAGGAGGAAGGAGAATGGGGAAGAAGGAAACCACCAGTGAGGAGAGAGGATTACTATCAATAATCTTAACACCCCTGGGAGGTAAAGATTTTTATCACCACATCCCAGATTAGGAAACTGAGGATCACAGAAAGGACAAGTCACTTGCCCAGGACTGAAGAAAGCAAGAGAAATTCTTTTCCACCATCCAAAGTGGCTACCTCTTCCCCTTCCCCAGATTCAGATATGCTTTGAGGCTCCCTTCCCTTGCCCAGCCTGCCCTTCCTTCACAACCACTTCCTGTGAGGCTGCTTACCACCCACTTTCCCACATCTCTGGGGGGGCTTTTCCACTGGAACAGGTCATTCCAAGTCCTTGTGGAATCTCACAAAAGTGTTATATGTGGTACATCCCCAGCTTGGCCAGCCCCAATGGGTCTATGACCCCACCCCCACCAGCAGGCACCAGCCCACGTGCCCAATGCCAATGCCAGCCTCTGCTAGGAGGCGGCCACGGCACAGCTGGAACAGCAGTGTAGGGTGAGAGGAGGGGCAGGGCAGGCTTTCTAGGCCCAGACACGCTGGCATTCCTGGGATCAGGGAACTCAGGCTTCCCTGGTAGAGTCCTGTAAGTCAAAGAGGGAATGAGGGTTGGGGGGAGACTCTGCTGTCAAGTTGTTTTCTAGTGGGGACTGTAGTCCTGGCTTTAGCTCCAAATCAGCCAAGGAAGGACCTGTGCGACCCAGGCAAGCCACTCTATTACCCCTCCCAAAAGAGGAGGGACCTGTGCTATGTTTCTCAGGCCTTAAGGGAAGGTGCCAGGTAACCTGAACCCCGGGGGAAAGAAAGGTGAGAGCGGCTGAGGCCCCTCCCAGCCTCCCAGACGCCCCCAGGAGAGGCGGCCGCAAATCTGCTATTCCTCTGGGTGCCCAGGGACTTTGAAAGCCCGAGGGGCAATGTGAGAGAGAAAACAGGTTTCAAATATAGCTGGGACGCCAATCTGGCTACTTGGACCCAACTAGAGAAAGGGACCTAGAGGTCTAGATAGCCAGAACCTCCGGAGACAACCTAGGCCAGGCCTCACTCCCAACTTTAAGTAAGCCCTACGACCCCAGGCTTACACCTGAGAGGGTTTCTGAGCATCCAGCGGAAACAAGTTGATCCTACGCCCGGGGGTGGGGGGCGGGGCAGCGCCCGCCAATGCTCACCGCATAGGCTTAGGGGTGCGGGATGGGGCATCGTCCCAAGTCCCTGCGCCCACTCCTCCTCCCCCTAGCACTGACGCCGAGCGCCCGCCTCCCCCTAGTAGCCCTGGGCAGTGGGGTGGGGTCGTGCCGGGGGTCGCTGTGGTCTCTTCTCCCAACCCACAACTTCCCCCAGCCCAGTGCCGCCTGCACCTGGTTCCCCCGACCTCGGGCTCCTCCCGGAGCTCTGCCCCTCCTCCCAGCTGAGCGAGGCGGGGAGTGGGAGCACAACTTGACCCCGGACGACCCCTACCCCAGCAGGCCGGGGAAAGGCCACGCGGGGCCAACAGCACGGGTCAGGCCCCGCCTCTCCCTCAACTTGGCCAAACTCTGGGCGTCTGTGGGAGGCCCCGCACGCCTCGGCTCGACCCTGGCCGGGGCCCGGCGGACGCGCACACACTCACTGCGGTGCCGGCCGCCGCCCCCCCAGCTCTGCTTAGCCAGGCTGGGGCTCCGGATCAGCGCCCGCCCCGCGGACTTGAGGGCATCCATGGCCCGCTCCGGCCGTCGCCGCTGCTGTAGTCGCCGCGGCCAAAACTCCGTCAGGAAAAACTTTCCGCCCGGCCAGGCGGCGCGCGGGAGGCGCACTCCTCCCCTCCCTGGCGCGAGCTCGCGGTTACGTCCGACGGGGCGGGGTTGAGGGCGGGGCTAGTTAGATCCCCGCCCACTGCCCCGCCCCTGTCCTGAGGCTCGAGCGAGTGGCTGCCCAGACCAAAGCACTGGAAGGTAGTGAGCTGAAAACTCTGGACACCCTTTCTTCCTCCTTCTACCCCATCCCTACCCGATAGAGCCTGCGGAAGCCGCAGACCTAGGATTTCTAGATAGCACGGAGGAAAGATACTTGGAGACCATTTTACACACGGGGAGCCTGAAGGCCTGAGCCAGGAGGGTTCTTGTCCTCCCAGGGGCCTTAGCCTCTGACACTGACTTGCTGTATGACCGCAGGCAAGTCCTTCCTCTCTGTGTGTCTTCTGTTAGAGACAGGGTCTCACTTTGTCAGGATAGAGTGCAGTGGCACAGTTATAGTTCACTGTAGCCTTGAACTCGTGGGGTCATGGGATCCTCCCAAAGCGCTGTGAACTGCTGTGCCTGGCCTTAGGTTTTATTCTTTTTTTTTGCAGTTTTTGGCCAGGGCCAGGTTTGAGCCACAGGTGCCACCCTAGGTTTTATTCTTTATCTGTAAAATGAGATGCAATCCTATTTCTAGCAATCCTTCCAACTTACCTGGACAGCTGTAAGACCTTGACACAGACCCCACCCTACTTCCTAGGAAACACTTAAAGGGCAGACTGTACTCTGGAATTCCTCAACAGCAGATGTCCTAACTCCAGGATTTGAGAGTACTTTTATCCAGGACATAGCCCAGCTCTTCTAGACAGGGGTGCACTAGGCAAGGCAAGCTTCAGCCTCTATAAAGACAACAGTCTCATACTCTGTGCTGGGAGAAAGACAGCGCTGTGCTATCCCCAGCTGAATAGTGAGGCCTGGCTGACATTCTACTCTCTGTTTATAAACTAAGTGCTTTTTTAGCCATTCTGTCTTTTGCTCCTCCCAGCAACACTTTTAGGTGGATAATGCATCTAGCAAAAAACCCACTTTACAGATAAGAGTACTGGGCTGAGGAGCGAAGCACTTTGGGGGCTCTAAGAGTCACAGTGGGAATCTGACTCGAGCCCCTAGGCCAGCAGTTAAGGACCCAACTGTCTTCCTTTCAGTGGGCACCTTTTTGAATCTCATTTGTAAAAGGGACAACAATACCTATTCCACAGGGCTGTCTGTGAGGATTAAACAATAGGAGTTAGAAAGGCTGAACTTGTGGACAGGTGCGGGGGCTAACGCCTATAATCCTAGCACCCTGGAAGGTTGAGGTGGGTGGATTGCTTGGAGTTCAGGAGTTCAAGACCAGCCTGAACAAGAATGAGACCTTTGTCTCTACTAAAAATAGAAAAACTAGTTGGGCATCATGGTGGGTGCCTGTTGTCTCAGCTACTTAGGCAGCTGAGGCAAGAGGATCTCTTGAACCCAGAAGACTAAGGTTGCTCTGAGCTATTATGATGCCACTACACTCTGCCCAGGGCAACAGAGTGAGACTGTTTCAAAAAGAAAAAAAAAAAAAAGCCTGAAGCTGTCCTTGAGAATCCACCTTTAAAATTGCCTCCTCCAGGAAGCCTTCCTGGACTACCACACATGGATTAGGTTTCTCCCTGTGGGCTCTCATAGTCCTCATCCTTCATCAAGTATTGCTGCTGCCTGTTTCTACTCTTCTTACCTCTGTTAGATTTTTTGCCTTCCAACGGCAGCAAGTTTTTCACATTCATTTCTGAAGCCCAAATGCCTAGCAAGTGGTCTAAATGGACTTGGAATACACTCAGTATTGTTCTCCTTCCTTCCTGCTTGCCTTTTCTCTAGCTTTTTAACACACCAGGCTGCCTTCTCCCACAAAGGGCTGTGCTGGTGGGTAGGTGGATCCACAGGGCTGAGCCCCCAGCTCTCTTACCCTAAGCCAGCTGGGTCCTGGTATAGGAGAGTGAGCATTCTGGAATGGGGAGGAGAAGTGGTCACTTAGGGCTGGCTGGCCAAGGGTAGCTGGTGGTGTCCGGCTGGCAGGGGGCACCATATGGGCCTGGGAAGCAGACAGGCCTGGGAAAGCTGTGTGTGCAACGAAGACTGTTTATAGGCCTTCACATCCTCCCGGAGATGACTTGCTGGGAGCTGTCAACCACGCATTCCCTGCAGAGGGGCAGCCTGCCAGTGCCCCTTCTGCCGGCCACAGAAACAGAAGCAGAAACAGAAGGTCTGAACTGTGAGGGGCCTCCTCTGAGGTCACCGTGTCTAAACCCTCATCTCACAGATGAGGCGCCTGAGTCCCAGAGAGGGGCAGGGACTTGCCCAAGGTTACATAGCAACTCAGGACCAGAAGCCACGTCTACTGGCCTCCCTCCTCGGATCCTTATAACGTCTGGGAAGGAGCAAAGAAATCTTGAAAGTATACCAGTACACAAGAGGAAGTTTTAAAGTGATTTTTCTTTTCTGCTTTTTTGGGGGCTGGGGCATTATCTACTTTAACTTTGTAATTTCTACAATGATCATGTATCCTTTAGTAATCAGAAAAAAAAAAACTAAAGGGGGAGAGTAAGCTTTCTATGGGAGTAACTGACTTTTTGTCTTTAGTAAAATGATGTCAGAATGGGGCAGCGCCTGTGGCTCAGTGAGTAGGGCGCCGGCCCCATATACCAAGGGTGGTACATTTAAATCCAGCCTCCGCCAAACTGCAACAAGAAAATAGCCGGGCCTTGTGGCAGATACCTGTAGTCCCAGCTACTCAGGAGGCTGAAGCAAGAGATCGCCTGAGCCCAAGAGCTGGAAGTTGCTGTGAGCAACACCACGGCATTCTACTGAGGGCGACACAGTGAGACTCTGTATCAAAAAAAAAAAAAAAAAAAAAATGGTGTCAGAACAACATTCTCACGATTTCTCCCCTAGTGGGCCCATGGGACCCCAATGAGATAGTGGGTACCAGGGAGTAGGCAGGAGTCTTAGCCTTTTCCCAGCTGTCCTTTGGGCTAGCAGTGGGACCAAGATGGAACCTAGGGTGGGATCAGAAGCCCTAGTTTCCACAAGGGGCCTGTACTGTGCCCCCTACACCCCATGCCAATTCCTTCACCTGTTTTTTTTTTTTTTTTTTTGAGATGGAGCCTCAAGCTATCCCCCTGAGTAGAGTGCCATGGCATCACAGCTCATAGCAACCTCCAACTCCTGGGCTCAAGCGAGTCTCCTGCCTCCTGCCTCCGCCTCCCAAGTAGCTGGGACCACAGGTGCCCGCCACAACGCCCGGCCATTTTTTTTTTTGGTTGCAGCCATCATTGTTGTTTGGCGGGCCCGGGCTGGGGATTCGAACCCGCCACCTTAGTTGTATGTGGCTGGCGCCTTAGCCGCTTGAGCCACAGGCGTCGAGCCCCTTCACCTGTTTTTTCATCTGTAAAATGAGAGTTATCGGAGGAAGACAGCAGAGCACAGCTGCTCTGTTGGACACGTGGATGCTAGAGCCTGGAGTTCAGGGTCCTCTGCTTCTTTACTTCATGGTTTTAGGCAAATCATTTGAATTCCATAGGCCTCAGTTTCCTCAAAAATGTAAGACTGCACCTATGTTTACGTTCCCTCAACTTCATACATTGAAATCCTAATCCTCAAGGTGACTGAATTAGGAGATGGACCCTTTGGGAGGTGAAGGGGTTTAGTATAAGAGACAGCCTGGACGTCCCTGGTCCCTCCTGCCATGTGAGGTTACAGTGAGAAAACAGATGTCTATGAACCAAAGTGGGCGCTTACCAGACACTGAATCTGCCTGCGCCTTGATCTTGGACTTCTCAGCCTCCAGAACGATGAGAAATCAATTTCTGTTGTTTATAAGCCATCCAAACAGCCCAAATGGACTAAGACAATGAGGATTACAAGGTTTTTCTCAGGATTGAAAGAGTTAATGTTTGTGACATGTTTAGAATTATGCCTGGTATATTGTCAGTGCTGTATATGTTGCATATTTTAATAAAACTGAAACATTTTCTTAACTGGATGAACAAGGATGATGGTTATTATTATGGTAATTCTTGCCTAGACTCCAGGGAAAAGACCTCTTTCTTGGGATTGGAACTAGCCTGGCCCAGTCTAAACTGTGGGTAGACCAGCCTTACCCCAGAACCCCCACCACACCCTCAGCTGGCAGGGCAGAGCTGGCCCCGCCCTCCCTTGGGGCCAAGTTTATGACTGGCCTCTTCCAGGGAGTCAGAGGAGCCTGGGTCACTGGTGAGTCAGGAGCCCCAGGGCTTCTGTTTAGACTTGTCTCTGACCTTTTACCCAAACTGCAGGGCCTTCCTGCCTGCTGTGCCCTCTGACCCAACAGCCCCAACCAGTTGCCTTTGAACCCCTTTCTCCTTAGACCCTTCCCATGCTGCTTTCTCCAGAAATATCCAGCCACATTGCCTCCTCACCTCTCTCCCTCTTTTGCCCAGAACATCTAGCTGGCCTCCTCCCCAATGCTCACAGTCCTGGCCACCCAGACACTAGTGTTCTTTCCTCAGCACATACTCCTCAACAGCAGCAACTGTTTGACCTTGGAGTTTCACATACCTGGGCCTCAGTTTCTTCATCTGTACAACGGCCATAATACCCACCTTAGAGAGCTTTGTAAGGTTTTTGCGGGATAATTTGTGGAGAATGCTCACCCTGTGCCTGACACGCAGCCAGTACTCAGGAAACGGTACCTCTGGTTACCGTTCAATTTATGGTTATTAGTGAAGCTATTTGTGTCTCCTGGCAGCTGAGTCTGCCTCAAGCACAGGGGCTGGAAATCATCATTCACCTCAGGGTCCCTGGAGCAGCTGACCCCCAGCGCCGTCACAGAGGAGTTGTCGGACTTACGTACCTGAAGATTTGACTTCACTTCTGTCCGCTGGTTCTCAGAATGTGTCTGGCAAGTGGGTGACCCTCTGTGGTTGGAGAAACCCAGCAGCACATAAAGAGGCTGTGGGAGGTGCTCCTGGCAGGGCCCCTCAGTCCCTCCCCCTGCAGTCTTCCTTCTTGGTGGGACCAGCAGCTGTCTCCTTCCCCTGCGCATGCAACCACAGAGAGATCTCTGTGCTGTGGAGCCTTAAGCTAATTAGGAATGACAACACACCGTGTAATTACCAGCAATTGATGAGTCCCCTGCCTCTTCCTGCCCCTCCTTCCCTTGCCCTCCTTGGCACTGTCTGGCCTGGAGGTCACTGCGTAGACATGAGGCAGGCAGAGCTCTACGACTGAGCACAGGCTGGTGCCAGGAGACCTGGGAGAGAGGGGGCTGGCCACCTCTGCCACCTTCTTGCAGTGGGACCCTGGGCAAGAAAGGTCCTTTCCTAAATTGGCTTCAGGCTCCCTTTCCCATCAGCACAAGATATTGACCTTGTGCTATGAGGGTGTCAGAGGAGGGACAAGGTGAAGGGCCTGGGCCAAAGGGGCTCTGTCAGTAAGTACAAGAGATATTCCCAGGTTTGCATCCCAGCCCTGGCTCAGAAGCCATGTGATCTTGGGCAGGACATCTACCTGTTGTCTCTGCCTCTCAACAATGGGATTCCCTTGGGAACAATTAGCTCTTACTAAGAGAATCTGCATTTGTCTCAGTGCCAGAGATCCCTGGATAAGCCCATCCCTAGCAAAGTAAGTATAGACCCTAACGGTAGAAAACTTGTAGAGCAATATGGGTTTTTTTCCATTCTATAGTTAGTGTATGTAGAGCAATTTGATAGAATAATTTTATGCCTATTGAAACTTAAAAATTAGGCTTGTATTTGGCCTTCTTTTTCATTTTATTTTTTTTTTTACCAATTCATTTCCCTTGTATTTTATAAAAGCATTGGTCTGTGATAGATCAGAAATTGTTAAAAAAAAAAAAAAAACAGTCCTGCTCCACAGATACTTTGAGAAGGGCTACTTCAGGGGACTTCTCAAACAGACACAGTAGCAATTTTGCCATAAAGTAAGCAGTTTATAGTAGTTTATATAGTTCTAGAGTTTGATTTCCAGGAATTTTGCCATAAAGTAAGCAGTTTATATAGTTGACATAGTTCTAGGGTTTGATTTCCAGGAATTTTCAACTAATTCAAAGCCTGCAGGATAAGCAGATCACTTGGCCTGGCTTTCAAGGCCCTTTTCACTAAAATTCCAGGAGACCTTCTTGTCTTGTCCCCTCCCCAGCTAGCCACCCTTGTGATACCACACTGCTCTCTCTTCCACCAAATCTATATGCCCTCTTACTCTTCTATGTCTTTGTCTATGCTGTTCCTTCTATCTGGAATACCTTTTCCCACTTTGCCGTCCAACTGGAAAACTCCTATTCATCCTTCAAGACCCAGACTAAATGTCATGGTAACCTTTCCCAATGCCACCCTTGCACTTAAACCCACCCTCAGCTGAGTTAGTTGCTCCCTCCTCCATGCTCCACCTGAGGCATTATTTGTGGAGGCAGGACATTGCACTGGCTTCAGGTTAAAGGTACAGGGCTCAGAACAATGTGGGCTTCAGACCTGACTTTGCCACCTTTGTAATCTTAGGAAGGTGACTTTATACTGCTGAACCTTGTTTTTCCCATCTGTACAGTGGAGTCTAAAGGGGATATGTGAAAAGTTTCCAGCACCAGGGACTTCAGCTATGACAGCTACTGTTCAGTACGTTGTTTTTCAGTCTCCCTACTAGGCTAGTTGCTCTTTGAGAGCAGCAACACTTGAAAGTGTCTGATTTATCTAGATGTTTTTTGTGCCCCGCCCAGGGTTTGCACAAAGTAGGTGTTGGATGTAGGTGTCTGGTTGCTCCCTGCCCCAGGGTGCTGGTGCCTGTAGCTACCTTATCTATAAAGTGCTGATTAATCTGTTTTCTGGAAAAAAAAAGACAACCATTACCCTGATAGGTAGTATTTGCCAATTTCCATGGCATAAATGCACCCACCATGGCCTATTTCAAGTTACCAAAAGTTTAAGAACCATTTTTCAAATTCCTGAATATTCAACAACCTGCTTTTGTGAGCCACCCAGCTCCTGCACCCTTCTGAGTGTGACTGCTGTGAACAGAAGAACAGCCAGAACAGACTTGGAACCCCACTGAGGGACCGGCTGCCTCCTATGCCCTCTGCCCAGCCAGCACATTGAGGGCCACCCAGGGAAGGGCCAGAGGGTCAGCCAAGCCCCCCACAGGGGTCCTCACTCATCTCCCTTCCCCAGGCCTCTGGGCCCTTTGTTCTCTGGGATGAAAGCCTATGAAATCGGTCATCTGTCTCTGCCCTCAGAAGGAAGAACAGAGGCCTGGCAGATCCATCCATCAATAACTCTCGGGGGCCTGGGCACGAGGAGGCTACCCTGCAGGGCCAATTTGCAATAGCCCTGTCCCCACAGCTGTTGCAAGCTAATCAAGCTAAACCTGGTCACAGTGTCCCTTGGTCACAGTGAGGATCAAAGAAAGCTCGTGCAGAACTTCCTTCGGCTTCCTTCCCCATTCCCCTCTCCTCCCACATGCTCAGAAGGGCCCCTGTGCTCAGCATTTTATATTCTGCCATCGCCACCCCACAGAGCTTCATGACTTCATCTTTGAATCTGTGTTTCTTGGGTGAATCCTGTTGGGACAATGGAGCCTGCGGCAGGGACTTAGAGCTTCAGCTCAAATTTGTCCCTGCTCAGTGGTTATTCCCTGCCTGTTAGCACCTCGGGTCTCACTCAACCTCCCTGCCTGTCCTCACTCTGCAACTGTGCTTTCTCCTGTGCCTGGCAGGACCTTGGGCCCAGATGTGGGTGGGGGTGTGGTCTGGGACCTGGTGATCACACTACATCCTACAAAATCCTGGGCAGGGCATGGCAACAGCTGTCCCCACCCTGGGTTGGCAGCACCAGAGGCCACATCGTGTTGGGAGAAAGACTCCCATCCAGGTACAAGGATGGTCCATCTGCCAAGAGCTAGGGCAGTGAACCTGGGGAAAGAAGATGCCTGGCTTGACTTTTACAGACTCCTCCCAAATTTGGGGAGCTAGGCATCAGTCCAGTGTATGGCCAGAGGGGGAACTTGCCAAGGGAACTTGGAAGCTGTCAAACTCCAGAGAGTGGGTATGTACTCTATTGTGAGGCTGAGCTACTGGGTACCTAGGAGGGTCTTTGCCCTGAGGATATCTGTGTCCCCAGGAGTGCTCCCTCACCTGTGTAGGGGGCACTATCTCTTCCTCCTCCCAGTCTTCCTGGGTCTGACCTTTGGCTTTTCTGCCAGCTTCAGACATCCTTGAAATACGAGCCATGAAATACAATTGTATAATTTCTGTGATTTCATGTACAAGTTAAATGTACTGATATTCGCCTTTAAAACTGGCATAACACAATATGAAGATGAATGGTAAAACTCATTCATGCTAATAATTTACATTTTTAATGTTTCTTTCCTTAGAATGACATTGATAGCAAATAAACAAGGCAGTGACAAATCAAGAGAGAAACCGCAGGAAGAATGAAAAAATTGCACGTGGACCTTTAATGGCTCTTTTTTCCTGCTTTTTGAACAAGGAGCCCCATGTTTTTGTTTTTGCACCAGGCTCTGCAAATTATGTAGCCAGCTTTGTCTTCATCACTCCCAGCCCCCCTTTTCCTGTGGTTGTCTGGTTTTAAATAGCATCGATTGTATCCTGCCACTCTATATAGTTGACTGATTTCTTATGGTGGGCTCTGGAGGACGGGGTATTAGGAGCCCTGCACATAGTAGGTGCTCAGTACACATCGGCAACATGGTTATCTGGGCCCTCTTGGGCACATAGTCCCTCCAATGCCTAGCAGACTGGAATTCAGTCCTTTCTCTTATCCATTTTGTCCATTTTGGTTTAGGCATTTCATACTGGAATGTGATGGTCCCAGCAGCCCTTTTCAGGCCTTAGTGATTCGGCCCTCCTGCTTCCTGGCCCAGGATGGTGGGTGTGCTGGAGTGGCTGCTGCCCTGCCAGTGATCACCAGGCGCCTGGACTCACAGGCTTCCCTCCTGCCTGGGATTCCTTAGGTCATTTCCATCCATTGTCTTTGCCTACAGCCTCTTGAATTAATCTTTCCACCTCGGAAAGCTTCTCTTGCTGGTTTCCCCATCTGTTTCCAGCTTCAAATCCTTTTTGGCTTTAAATCCTCTCGTGGGGTTTCCTTGGCCCCTTCCGCCTCCAACTGCCAGGTAGACTTTGGGTAAGCCGGCCACTCTGCTCTGGGGAGGCCCTTGTGAAATGGGGGGGGTGCCTTTGCCCTATCTTCCTTCCAGGGAAGGGGTCTGAGTCCTTTAGAGGAACAATGCTGGATTAAACAAACGTGCTCCTAATGTATTTGAGGTACTGTCAGCATTGCACCCCTGATACCGTGAGGCTCCTCCCTCCCCCCCTTCCCTTTAGCACAAGAAACAGCTTCATGGCACCTGCAGTCAGCATGTGACCACTCATTCATTCTGCACACGTGATGGGACAAAGCTTGAAACATGGGAGTAGCTCCAGACTCTGCTTCCCACTTTCTCCTAAAGAGAATTCTGGTTTTAACTACTTAAAAAGCTTCTCTCTTTCCTTATTCAATTATTAATACTGGGGGTAAGTATAAACTGCCAAGACAAAGAGACCATACAATGTAGCAGCTTAAAGAATATGGAAATCTATTTCTCTCTCAGAGAGAGTCTTGGGGGAGCATTCCAGGTCTGGAGGGCTCTCTCCTCCACGCAGTCATTCAAAGACCCAGGCTCCTTCCACATATGACTCTTCCATCTTGGAAAGCTTTGTTGTCATCTTGTTGGCAAGTCTAGGTTCAGCCAACAGGGAAGAACACAGGACACCAATGACTTAAAGCCTAGGCCTGAAATGGCTTCCCACTTCCATTCACATTCCCATGGTAAGGACTTAGTCTCGTGGCCATTCTTGTAAGGGAGGCTGAGAAATGGGGTCTGGCAGAGCAGCTACGTGCCAATGAGGAAGGTGAGGGTGGATCTGGGAGGGCAACCAGCTCATCTGCAACACCTGTCTTCTCTTTCTCTCAAATGGGAGTTTGGATTTTAGGCCAGGTTTTGTGTCACAGGAGGATGAAAATTGATAAAGAGGGTCTTCAGTGGCACATTGGGAAGAAAAGAGATGGAGATACGAGGGAGGAGAATTTTAAGAATTATAGAGTGACACAAATAACAGATGGAATTATTTTAGAATCACTCTTGGTTAATGGTCTGTGTCTTATTAAATGCCCTGCCACATGGTGCTGAGACTGGACTCCAAAGGATCCCAAGATATGTGGGTTTGCATGTAAAATCCACTCAAGTTACCAGACACATCCTGAGGCCTTGTGCTATACAGATAGGGTCTCTGCCCCCAAAGAATTTCCAGTCCAGTTGAGGAGGCAGACACAGGATTAGAGGCCAGTCCGAGCTGCTAAGAAGACATTGAGGACGGCATGACCTCTGCCTTGGCAGGAGAGGAGAAGGGCAGGAAAGAAGGAGCATTGGCTGGGGAGGTGGCTCATGCCTATAATCCTAGCACTTTGGGAGGCCAAGGTGGAAGGATCCCTTGAGGCCAGAAGTTCAAGAGCAACCGGACCAAGAGTGAGGACACCCACCTCTACAAAATATAGAAAAATTAGCCAGTCATGGTAGCACACACCTATAATCCCAGCTACTCAGGAGTGCAAGAGTTTGAGGTTGCAGCAAGCTCTGATGACATCACTGCACTCTAGCCTGGGTGACAGAGAAAAAAAAAGGTGTGTAAAAGAGACATCGTATTCTAGATTTATCTCGGCCTGTGAATAATGCCCAGTTCCCTAACATATTTTATCAGTGTGATAAGAAGTAGAAGAATCATAGGTATAAAATAATATATTAAAGAATAAAATAATAAAGATTCAAGAAGCTTGGGGCCTGGTCCTGCTTTGTGTGTCCTAGGGCACATCTCTGGCCTTTTGTAATTTCCTCACTGTGTTCACAAGGCCACAATTAGCACATTTGATACCCTTGTTGGAAGTACGAAAAACTTCCCTCACCAGTGGACAAAATATGAGAAGTGAAAAGGTGTTCCTCCCTCCATGTTCAGACACACACCCTTCCCCCTTAACTTCATGCTCTTGTGCAGTGCACAACCCACACAACCGTTTAGGCTGCACTCTTATTTTCTCAAAGCAGCAACTGCTGTGAGAACAGCTCAGAGCCTTGATGACCCCCAGAACATCCTTCTAACCAGCAGGGCTTTTTTTTTGCGACAGAGTCTCACTCTGTTACTCAGGCTAAGAAGTGCCATGATATCAGCTAGCTCATAGCAGCTACTGAGTTCAAGCAATCCTCCTGCCTCAGCCACCTGAGTAGCTAGAATTATAGGTGTTCACCACAATGCCCCACGAAATTTTTTATTGTTAGTAGAGACAGGAGTCTTGCTCTCTTGCTCAGATTGGTCCCAAATTTCTGACCTCAAGCAATTCTTCTACCTCAGCTTTTCAGAGTGCTAGAATTACAGGTATGAGCCACAGCACCCAGCCCCATCAGGGATTGGTTCTGTGACAGGACTCTGAGGCCTGGGGCACTAAAGTCCCTTTGCAGAGAATCATTGAGAATGAGGATGCTTTCTTGAATTTTGCACATTAGGTAGCTCACTGGTGTCACCTTAATCTAACAGATATAGCAAGCAGTGGTGGTGGTGATGGTAATGTTTTAAAGCAGTAGTTCTCAACCTGTGGGTTGAGACCCACAGGAACTGTATTAAAGGGCTGCAGCATTAGGAAGGATGAGAACCACTGTAAATTTAAAGGAAATTGTCAGAAAACCACCTCAGATGCACTGAGGGCTTCTCCCAGCAGCTGGGAGCTATGGAGGGACCCGAATCTAGAAGGGCATCCCAGGGCAGAAAACAGAGGCTCTGTGCCAAGGAACCTCAGCCTTATCTGCAACGGTAGGGCATCTGTAGCACACAGAAGGGGAGGGAGGGGAAGAGCCAGGTAATCAGACCCCTGCTTGTGATCTGAGGGGTTTCTAGGAAAAGCTACGGGGATGTGGGTAGGGAATAGAGGAGGCCATGGCAGACCCAGGCCCTGCCATCTATGCTCACACTCTGAGGGGTACACAGCATCTGGGAACAGCTAGAGTACTGGCCTCCACCTCAGAGTCAGCCATCTTAGCCACCAACTCCCTCCCCCAGTGTTGCTTTGGAGATTGAGCGCCTGATGCTTGGATACGAGACAAGGACTCAGGCCACCTGTGAGTCAGTTCTGACTTGTCAATGCCAAGAGAAAACCAGGACTAGACCACATCACCTCCTGGGTCCCAGAAACCTGGGGCTGTGTGTTTCCCAAACGTCTGACATTCAAAACCACTTCCACATTTGCCTGTACTGATAGCTATTTGGTGTTTTTAAAAAAAATCAACTCATCATTTACAGAGTTTCCTTTAAATAATTCATTTTCTCTGTAATTTCATTCTCTGTAAATGAAAAACAGAGTTTCATGAATAGATGCTACACTATCACCCCGGCAGTGTTGTTCACTTCTAGCTGAATGTGGGAGGCCTTCTGTGTTCACAGGGGAGGTGAGAAAAGGCCAGAAGACATAGAGTCCCTTTGAGACTCTCCTTCCTCATTGGAAATAGAATAATTTTCTCTCTTACTGTGGTGTCTGCTCACCAAAGCATCTCATGTCACTGCTCATGGAAAACATCCCCAAGGGGGCTTATGACAGCAAGGGCTACCTTGTATGGCTGGGAAGGGGCATGGGCTGGGCCCTGAGCTGTACCCTAGCCTCAGACGGACTATGCCCATGTCAGGTGAGTCTTGGCCTGGCCCTCTCTGATAACCTAAAGTTTTCTGAGGCTTTTTTTTTTTTTATTCTGAGACAGAGCCTCAAGCTGTCACCCTGGGTAGAGTGCTGTGCCATCACAGCTCAAAGCAACCTCCAACTCTTGTGTTCAAGAGATTCTCCTGCCTCCGCATCCCAAGTAGTGGGACTACAGGCGCCTACCAGAATGCCTGGCTGTTTTTTGGTTGCAGCTGTCATTGTTGTTTGGCAGCCCGGGCTGGATTCTATCTATCCTGCCAGCTCAGGTGTATGTGGCTGGCACCTTAGCCGCTTGAGCCACAGGCGTTGAGCCTTTCTGAGGCATTTTGATGTGAAATCATCCGAATTCAGCAATCATAAGAGTCATCCTGGGCATCTACCATATCCCCTGCTGGGCACTACAGAAATAGGGACCCAAAGGAGGTCAAGGCCCTGCCCTTGGGGGTCCTGGGATGGGGACGCCCCCTGGAGGTGGTATATAATGAATGAAGGAGCGTGCTGGTTGGGGCAGGGAGGGAGAGAAGCAGGGATGTGCAGGTGTGTGGAGGGTAGAGGAGGGCACGGGGAGGGAGCCAAGGGCTGAGACCAGCACAGAAGGGACAGAGTAGATCCAAGCAGACCCCCGAGGCCTTCCACACCAATGAGTAAGATCAAGACCCACTCCCTGAGGGCCACTGAAGGATTCTGAAGGGGCACAACTACAAAAGGGTGTTCCCTTCTGTGTTTCCAGAATGCCATGCACCTGCAGTGTGAGGGCTGTCCCTGTGCCAAGCGTCACACATAGACGTAGCTCCCTTCTGGCTCCTCTCCTAGGCACGTGCCATCAAATGAAGAAACCAATACCGAATGTCCTATGGCGGCAGGAGTGTGGGCAGTGTTCCCCAGCCCACGGCGCCACAAACAGGGGCCCCTTCCTCATTCTGCTCTGGGTGGGAAGGCCAGGCCACCTTGGCGCCTCACTAGCTGCTCAGCAAATCCACTTCCCCTGTGGGGAAAGGATAGGAAGGGAGTTGTTCCTGCTGACCCACTGGACTGTGTGACACACACATGTACTCGTGGCACATACCATACAACTCAGAGCACACAACACGTGTATACACACAACACATACATGCAGCAATACAATGCAACACAACACACATATACACACAAAACACACATACACACAACTATACAACGTACATACAACACGCAACACACACATACCACATACTCAACCCCCCTGGGCTCTTGGTCTGGATGTGTCCCGGAGTCACTCCCAGAAGGGACACTTCAGACAAGCTAGGAACTGCTGCCCTCCACCCTCAGGGCTCACGTCCTCAGAGAAACTTCTCTGAGCCCCCAGGCTAGGTCAGGGCTCCCTCACTTCCTAGCTCTCTGCATGTCTGCAAATGACCCAGTTATGGTGGTTGTAATGAGAACCTTAATTTGTGGGCTTGTTGGCTCTCTGCAGACGGAGACCTCCCTCAGGACAGGGCCTGTGCTGCTTTTGCTATCTCCTTTGAACCTGGCATGCAGCAGGTGCTCTGTAAAGGTGTGGGCACAGAGCCTTGGGAGAGGACCTGGGCAGGACCTCAGGGCAGCTGGGGGGGGGGGGCGGCTGCAGCAGTGGTTCCCAGTTCACCTCAGGGCCCATCCTCATCCTGACATGGGAGCACCTCATTCTGGGGACCTGGAGGGAGAGAAGGGGACATGACTGCAGAGACAGGCACTGGGAGAGGGGCTTGTATAAGGGGAAACAAGTGGGTTTGGTGCTGTGGTTTTGGGGTAACAACTGTCTCCCACAACTAAGCAACGATAAAGTCAGGAATTGTGATAAGGACAGTGCTGAAGCCTTTCCTGCCTGACTGCAGTCCTCTCTGATCCCATTGTCCTTCAGGCCCTCCACATTGTCATGTTCCAGGCTGTTACCTACCTAGTATAAGAAAGTGCAAGAGCCCTCAGTGCTTGCCCACCCCTGCATGCCTATCCTCCAACTTGCCATCATCAAGAAGGGCACAGGGCCCCTGAGCTCCTGGTCCAGCTCTGCCACACCTTGCTGCATGACACTAAGTGTCCCTCCCTGTCTGGACCTAGCTTTCCTCATTACTGAGTGAAAGGGGCCAGATGCTTGGTGGCTGTGGACTCTTCCCTCTCAGCATCAAACAGGGTCCTGGAGGCAGCAGGAGATGGGCTTGGGCAGATCGGAGACAGGAGGAAGCCCTTGCTGTGGGGAAAAATGCAAGGCTAGTGGCCCGCAGTTCCAGGCCCCAGTGGCACGCATGAGTCGCAATGACATAGCTTTATGAGCAGAGCAGGAGTGCTTGGGTTATGCACCTGCCGCTGCCGCCAGGAGCTGGGGCTGCAGAGAGGAGCCAGTGCAGACACTTTCACCATGCTATTGTCAGGCTTCTGGGCCCTGGGAGACAGAGCAGTCCACGGGAAACCACAATGAAAAGATAAGAACTGCAGTGGGTGTGCACAGTGCTAAGGCGGGGCAAGCAGCTCTGTGTAGGGGAGGGGAGTATTTCCCATCGTTTACTATGTATTTACTTATTGCATTTAAAAAATTATTGGCATATAATTCACGTAACATAAATGTCACTATTTTAAAGTGTAAGTCCAGTGGCTTTTAGTATATCGTGGTACAACTATCCCCACTGTCTGATCCCAAAACATTTCCATCACCCCAAAAGGAGACCCCATACTCTTTTTCTTTCTTTCTTTCTTCCTTCCTTTTTTTTTTTTTTTTGAGACAGAGTCTCACTCTGTCATCCAGGTTAGAGGGCAGTGGCATCAGCTTAGCTCACAGCATCCTCAATCAAACTCTGGGCTCAAGTGATCCTCTTGCCTCAGCCTCCCAAGTGGCTAGGATTAAAGGCACCCACCACAACGCCTGGCTAATTTTTTTCTATTTTTAGTAGAGATGGGGTCTCACTCTTGCTCAAGTTGGTCTCAAACTCCTGATCTCAAGCAATCCACTGCCTCAGCCTCCCTGAGTGCTAGGTTTATGGGAGTGAGCCTCTGTACCCAGTCCCCATACTCTTTTTTTTGGGGGGGGGGGCCAGGGCTGGGTTTGAACTTGCCACCTCCGGCATATGGGGCTGGCGCCCTACTCCTTTGAGCCACAGGCACTGCCCAATACTTTTTATTATTTATTTTAGTTTAGTTCTTTCTTCTCTCTTCTTTTTCTTTTTCTCTTTTCCGCCCTCTACAATAAGAAACATTGTACCTTTATCAGTTATTCTCCATTCCCCAGTCCTTGGCAACTACTAATCCAGTCTCCATGGATTTACCTGTTTTGGACATTTTAGATGGATGGAATCATATGTAGAATTGTATATGATGTGACCTCTTGTGACTTGCTTTGTTACATGGCATATTTTCAAGGTCCACCCATGTTGGATCTGGTACCGGCGCCTCGTTCCTTTCATGGCTGGCTGCTCTTTCATTGTATGGATCTGCCACATGTGTTTATTCATTCATCAAATGATAGACATTTGGGTTATTTTCACTTCTTGGTGACTGTCTGTGACTCATCATTTATTAAGTTCTTCCGGCATTCCAGGCACTGTTCTTTCTAAGAGTTCTGTGGCATCATATCCGTGAGCCCTCAACACCAATTCTGTGAGGTAGCTGCTATTCAAATCCCTTTCATGCAGACAGAGAGAGAGACGGCTCAAAGCTTTGCCTCTTGTGTGTGGTGTCTGCATTAGAACTCAAGCGACAATGGGACTTTCTTCCAGGGCAGAGCATTTTACGCCCAGAGTAAGACGGCCCAGAGCCCCATTTCCCTGGGTCACAGAGGACAACGACGCTGAGTTGGTGACTGCTCCTTCAGCCTGTGTGCCTGAGTGCACACCATGAGCAGAACCGCAGGGGAGCTACCACCATGATGAGAGTGACTGAGAAAGGGACCTTTGTTCTGGGCCACCGGGAGGTGGGGGTGGTTTGTGGTGGCAGCAGAGCCTTGTTCCCCCAACGGCCCTCCTGTGAGCTGGGCCCCACACAGCCTCTGCTCACAGGAGCGAGTCCAGGCTTGCATATGCACAGACACAGCTTGGGTGTATTTTTAAAACAATTAGTTAGGTGCCAAATTGGAGAAAAACCGAGATCAAGCTGTGCGGCTTGAGTTTCCAAGGGATCGGCATGTACATTTTGGGAGCTGATTTTCATGAGAAAAGTCTGTCTGTGTCGTGGCTGAAACTTTACCCAGGCGTGGTTCTCTCTTGGATTAGCCTCTTCCTTCAGAACAATCATTCCACTTGGCAGATAATCAGAGCCAACAGTAAGCATTTATTAAGAATTTACCAGATACTGTGCTGAGTGCTTTTCACATATTTAATCCTCCTAATCACCCTAAGAGTTAGGTACTATTATCCTCATTTTCCAGATGAGGAAACTGAGGCTCAGGTGGAAGAGGTAGAGTTTGAACCAGGTCTGTCTTCTCCCCGGAGCTCATACTCAACTCTCTACCTTTGGCCTCTAAGGTCATCTTGATAACCTGCCACTGATTCAGCATCTATCTTTGTCTTGTGCTAGAGTTCACAGTCATGTCTTTTAGGTGAGACTGATCATGGTGTAATAAGCAGAGCCCAGGATTGATAATTGGGAGCCCTGAGTTCAAGGTTTAGATCCAGCTTTAACTTACTCCATGGTTGAGAACAAATTCCTTCCAGTTCTCTGGGCCTCAGTATCCAATCTGTGGAATGGGACATTTGGACTAGATCAGTGGTTTCCATTATTGGCTATGCATCTGAACTACCTAACAAGTGGGTTAAAAATAATGATTCCTGTGCCTTTCCCCAGACCTGCTAATAGGCCTGGGAATCCTGAGTCCACAGGCAGATTCATACCCAAAACAAGCACTGAGAACCTCACTTCTAGGGGCCCCTTGATAGCTGAGCCTCTGTCAGTTTATGGAGGCAGAAAAGATCAACTCAGTAACCAACCAGGCAGCTGAGTTAAATATCAAAGAGGTAGTACATTTTGGAAGAATCTAGAAGAGAAAAAAGTTGGGTTGGATAGTGGAAGATCAGAAGAAGAAGCAGAAATTGGCTTTGATTCATTTTAATGGTTTCGTTTTTTCCTTGGAAGGAAAACCACATTTCCAGGGAAATATAGTAAAACCATACTTCTCAGTGCCTTGCAGTTAGGAGGACCCAGTGACTGGATTCTGACCAGAGAAACAAGTAAACATGATGAGCAACAGTTCTAGATACAACCATAAAATTCCTGTGGAATCCTCCCTGCTCTCTTCCCCATTTGTGGTGGACTGACTGAGAAGTGTTAATGATAGTAGCAGTTATAGATGGAAGAAGTAGGGGCTCCTGTGGCTTCATGAAGCAGTGGATTGTGGGCAATAAACTTGGATCGTGTTAAGTCATGGAGACTATGGAGTTGTTTGTTATAGCAACTAGTAGTACTTATCCTTACTAATACAGTCTGGAGGAAGTGGGACCAGAGAAGGCTCTTAAAAGGTAAGATTGGGACACATAGTAAGGAGGTAAAAGGCATTCCAGAAGGGAGAAATAGCAGGGGCAAAGAGGTAGGAGCTGGAACAGGTATGATGTGCTTGCACCCAGAGAGAAATTTAATCCAGTTGAGCTGAGGGGTATGCTGGTAGGATTTGAAACCAAATATTTTCCAACCAGCAATGTACTAGTACCAGTTCATTTTGGCTCATGAAAAACAATTGTTAGTATCTTTCCCCAAATCTGTATTCAGTGATAACACTTTGATAGCTGAAATTGGCTGTGGTGGGAGAATTTACACCAGGGCAATTGGCAAACACTACAAGTCAAGGCTTTTCTCATCCTATTGTTAAACATTTATTGGCACACTACTGGTTGTAATCCCTATGACGCTAGGTCCTGCCTACCTGGGCGCCAGTGAAAAGACCAAAGATCCTGCAGCCATTTCTAATCCTTGTCCCACCCTTTCTGAGCTGTGTGGTCTTAGAAAGTGAACATGACATCTTTGAACCTCAGATTCCTCATCTGCAAAGTGGGGCTGACAATAGCACCTGTCTCATAAGATGATGTGAAGATAAATGAGATCAGGTGCGTGCATCCCTGCCTGTATCCCCTTAGTTGC
The DNA here is from genome assembly GCA_963574575.1 of Galagoides demidoff. Lineage (NCBI taxonomy): Eukaryota > Metazoa > Chordata > Mammalia > Primates > Galagidae > Galagoides > Galagoides demidoff. Next base: position 54,036 of record CAUYQV010078499.1, read on the forward strand.
CACTCTTGTGCCCATGACAGCCTCCTACTGTAAGAACTGGTGACTCCCCCATGGTTTTCTCTGGCCATGGGGCAGGTGCCCCCCAATGAGTGGGTCAGAAGAGTAGGGTTGATGTCTCTAGGAGCAGTTCTCTGCCAGAGCTGAGTGGGAATTGTTAAATAAATATCTCAGCTTTCTCACCCCTTAATCAGGACAAATCTGAGACATGTTCTACAAGTTTCTCAAAAGTCTCTAGCATGATTGAGCCTCAGTTGTCCCAGCTGTAAGTTGCCCATTAGCACACCCTGAATTGGTTTCTTCCTTCCCTGCCTCATTTCCCCACCTTGCTTCTTGGGATCCCTGTCCAGGGGAACTCCTTGCTCTCTTATCATTGCCTCAGGGGCTGCTTCTGGGGAACCCATCCCAGGGAGCAGCCAAGATGACCAATGAGCAGAATTACCTCTCATGTGTATAGAGATCAGCAGTGAGTGAGGTCCTGCCTGCCACCAGCTCAGTCCCCACAGCAGTCCTAGGAGGAAGGCAATGGAGATTATCTGCTGAATTTCACAGATAGAGAAACCGAAACTCAGAATAGTGGTGATCAACACACCAATAGGAGGCGTGTTCAGCTCTGGCTGTTCTCCCCTGACTGGTCAGGCTGTGGGCCTGGAATGGTGAAGGGCAAATGGGCTGGCAGTAGGGATGGCTGGTTATTAAATCTACCTATCACTCAGCAGGTCTGACCCCATTCTGTCCCAGGAATGCCAGTCCTGTCTAGGTCTGGTTGGGGGATTGGTGGGTAAGAGACTGACCCAGGAGGCTGCTATGTGAGGCCAGTGTAGGGAATGAGGTTGGGAATGGCCCCTAGATGTCTGTGTCCCCACAATATGAGGGCAGCCAGGGCCACAGGGATAATGAGAGGGGGAGGCAAGGGTGGTGTGACATACCCTTGGGCAGTGACCTGAAGAGGGGCCTCCTGCTTTGGGCAAGGGGGTGTCTCTGCCTCTAATCTCCCCTGGAAGTGATGAACCCATCAGATCCAGGTTCCCAGCCCCAGAAGACGGGAGTCAGGGCAATACAGTGGCTGTGACACAAACCCTGGATGTGCCAATGGGTGCTGCCTGTGTCTCAATTTCTCCCCAGGCTGTGTAGTGATGGTAGGGCCAGATCCTGGGCTCAGGCAGACCTGGGTTGGAATCCAGACCACACCTTTATCTTGCCAACTTTAGTTCCCACATTTGTAAAATGGGGTTGATAATAGCACCCATCTCATGGGAGAGATAGAGAGAGGATTCAGGAATAGAGTGTGTCTAACATGCTCAGCTCAGAGCCTAGCACACGGAACATTTATTAATTGGCATCGATGATGACGACACGAGTGCCTGCTGTGTGCAGGGCTCCGTGCCCAGTGCTCTCCATGGACTGTCTCAGTTACACACTACCACCCTGTGGCAGTGGAACTCTCAGCCCACTTCTCCCAGGGAAGGAAGCTAAGTCTCAGAGGGGTGAAGTCATTGGCCCAAGATCATATAGCTGCTGGACAGCAGAAGGATTTGAATCCAGGTCTCTGTGCTTTGGGGGCCTGATTAGCAAAACCTGCATTCCTTCCTCTTACTTCCCCCTTCCCCCTTAACAGCTCATCTGTCTAGTCCTTTAAGAAATACGCTGGGTGAGGCTTTACTGGATGTCCAGAGAAGATAAGGAACCAGGCTGAAGCTGCACAGCAAAATGGGGCCAGAGGTGGTACTAAAACCCAGCACCTCTGGCTCTCTGGCCAGGCCTTGGGCCACCTGTGAGAGACCATTCAGGACTCTGGATGTCATTTCCAGTTCTGCTCTGGTCTCTCGAGGCCCTAAGTTCTGATCTCCCCTCCCAGCCCTACCCCCCTGTTTCTTTGCAGAACCGTTCCAGGCCCCATGGGAGCTCCTGAGCTTTTCTTCCTGAGGCCACCGAGGTGTGGGATTGAAGTCTTTTCTCATCCACTGAGAGGTAATTTGCTTGGAACATGTTGAGCGCTTTAAAAATTTGGTCACATTGCAATGCCTGAGTTACCATGGTGACCTCACTTTGAAATTCCTTCCCAAAGGAAGTTGGTAATAATTAATATAGCACTTAGTGCTGGCTGCCCCTAGTGAAAGTGGGGGAGGAATATGGAGCCCCCCAGATCCACTACCCCAGGGGAGGTAGTGCCTCCTCCTCTGACTGAGCAGGGTCCTGGGGTTCCCCAAAGAGGAAAGGAAGAGAGAGGACCTGTCAATGCCGCCCACCCTGTCAGCTGCCCCAGCAGCCATATTGTCAGAGCTGGACTAGTCTATATTGGAGAGTTCCCTTTCCCAGAAGGAGAAATTGAGGTTCAAGGAAGGGTAAGTGACTTGTCCAAGGCCACACAAGACCCAGACGGCATCAGCACTGGGCTGGAAGGCTGATTTCCTAAGATCCAGGATAGGGCTGTGGATGCCAAAGTGGGAGAAGCCCAGTTCCAAAACTTCTGCCTTCCCTGGTGCCCAGAACACAGCGCAGTTGACCAAGAAGGTGGCAAAAGACCTTTGTTCATCATTGCCCATTCCATGCTAAGTAAGTTACAAGATCATCAGTGTGCAGGAGACCAGGCTCTGAGAGAGTTTGAAGGAGGGAACTGGTGAGATTAGGATAGGCACTGGAACCTGGGAAGGAGACAGTGGGAGCACTCAGGCAGGGACCAGCCTTAGACATTTCTAGTGGAGAGCCACAAAGAGGGGGCAGAGCTCTGGAGGGGCTTTTTTTGCATTCCATGTTCCTCTCCATCCCTCTCCTCCCCATCATTTCCTGGTCTCCACACACTCTAGCTTTGGTAGAAAGAATAGTAGAAAGATATATAGTAGAAAGAACAAGAAATCCAAGTTTGACTCCAGACTGCATTCTATTTTTTCAGATGGGGAGAGTGAGGCTCAGAGAGACCTTGCTGAGGCCCAGAGGCTCACAGCCAGTAAGGGGTCAGCTAAGATTCAAACCCATTATCAGTCCGAGTATAGCTGCTTCTCTCTTACCCATTGCCCTTGGGCAGTTTCTCTATCCTCACATTTCTCCTGGCTGGGCTGAGGTATTGGGGGTGGGGGGTAGTGAGGGGTATTAGCTCCCATGTAGAACCTGAGGCTGCTTAGGGCTGGTAAAGGGCCAAGAGATGGGAGGACAAAAGGCTGAGAACTTGGGAGCTCTAATTATGGAAGTGGGTTTTAGGAGAGGAGTAGGGAGAAAAGGAAAAGGGGACATGGCTTTGATATCTCTGCTCATGTCTAAAAATTGAGCTTGCAAGCTCAGTGCCTGTGGCTCAAGTGGCTAAGGCGCCAGCCATGTACACCCAAGGTGGTAGGTTCGAATCCAGTCCGGGCCCGCCAAACAACAATGATGGCTGCAACCACAAAATAGCCAGGCATTGTGGTGGGCGCCTGTGGTCCAGCTACTTGGGAGGCTGAGGCAGGAGACTCGCTTGAGCCCAGGAGTTGGAAGTTGCAGTGAGCTGAGATGCCACAGCACTCACTCTACCCAGGGGGACAGCTTGAGGCTCCTGTCTCCAAAAAAAAAAAAAAAAAAAAAAAAAATTGAGCTTGCAGTGCTCTATTCATCTCAAAAACAAACCTGTGACTTTGGTATGCTGCCACCAGGTGGCAGTGTAATATGGCTACTCATATCAGAGGTTAACCTCCATTAGAGTAGAAACTTCATTTTTCAAAAAGCTAAAAGTCTTTAAAGAATTAGACTCATGCATTATTTCACCAGATTTTTGAGCCTTTTTTTTTTTTTTGAGACAGAGTCTCACTTTATCACCCTTGGTAGAGTGCCATGGTGGTACAGCTCACAGCAACCTCTAATTCCTGGGTTTAGGCAATTCTCTTGTATCAGCCTCCTCAGGAGCTGGGTCTACAGGTGCTCACCACAACGCCTGGCCGTTTTTTTGTTTGGCAGTTTGGCCAGGGCTGGGTTTGAACCCACCACCCTCAGCATATGGGGCTGTATTTCGCCAGATCTTTAAAAAATTAAGATAATATTTTAGAAGGAAAGTACCTGAGATAGAGTTTGGTTCATACATCCCTAACCCTTGATTATTATCAACAGCAACTAAAGCCCAACCCATATGTTTTCACGTCAACTTGACCCACTGGAAAGAGTAGGGGACACAGAATCAGCTCACACCTCTCACTTTGATTAGCCCAACTCTGGAGGTAGCTGCCCCACCATCCCCAGCTTGCCTAATTTCTGCAGGGTAGCCTTCACATACCACTTGGCTTTCCCCACACTGCATTTTAACTCTTGACTGTCTGCCACACCAGAAGGTTAGTTCTTCCAACAGAAACCATGGCTCATTGATCTCTGTAACCATCCTAGGTCTTTTTTTTTTTTTTTGAGACAGAGCCTCAAGCTGTCCCCTGGGTAGAGTGCTGTGGCATCACAGCTCACAGCAACCTCCAATTCCTGGGCTTAAGCGAGTTCTCCTGCCTCCACCTCCCAAGTTACTGGGACCACAGGCGCCTGCCACAGTGCCCGGCTATTTTTTGGTTGCAGCCGTCATTGTTGTTTGGAGGGCCCAGGCTGGATTTGAACCCGACACCTTAGGTGTATGTAGCTGGCGCCTTAGCCACTTGAGCCATAGGCGCCGAGCTGACCATCCTAGGTCTTAAGACCACAATGCCTGGCGCGTGGATGCCGGTCGGCAGTTTGTTGAATGAACAAGTGAATTGCTATTTCAGAACTGAGGAAACTGAGGCTCCTAGAGGTAAATAATGCTAATGCTAATGACTGGCATTTGTTATGGACCTACTCTCTCCCCCACTCCAGTGAGAGAAGGCAGGATGGGCCCTGGAAGGCAACCCTGTTTGTCTACTTGCTTTTTTTGCACAAAACTGAGGTCTCACAGATAAATCCTCATCTCCCCCAAGGGAGAGCTCTGAGTTGAAAAGACCTTCTTGGCCACCCCGCTCTTCTTCTTGCTGGTGGTGAGAGCTCACAGGGCTCAGCCTCCTCACTCACGTAGGGCTGGGCAAGGCACAGGCAGGCACCTGGCCCAACGCAGCCTCTCTGCCAACCTGCAGGATGTTCTGACCAGCCCGCATCTCTCCCGCTGCCAACCTGTGCACAGAGAGCCTCTTACTTTTCCCAACTGTGAAATGGCAAGAGGAGTCCCTGGTTTATCAAAGATGTGGGAGACTGGTAGACTGATGGAGGCTAGTCTGAGCCTGGAGGACACTCCCCTGGAATAATGAAGGCGTAGGGACTGGCATCCCCAACATGTGGACAGTATCTGCTGCTTTTCCTGCCCAGTACCTGCCTACCTTTCTGATGACTGTGCCCCAGTTTTCTCTTGGGCATAAGGTGGGCTCTACTCCCAGCCACAAGCCAATCAGTGTCATGTCCCTCAATGATGGGCTAGGGGTGGGCACAAGGCCAGGCAGAGCCAATCAGAGGGGTTCCCAGGACTTTGGCTTTTTTCCCATGGGAGGGGACCCTGGCTGGATATAGAACCAGGAGCCCCCACGACCATCTTGCCATCACACAGAGAGCAGCCATGAAGCCAACACTCAAACGAGAAGCAGATCTGAGGCAAGAAATCCAGAGAAAATAGGTCTGATGGGGGCATTTGAGCCCCTGTCTCTGCTGTTCTTCCTAAAGCCAACTGTAGCTCCTGGAGTTTTCAGTGATCTGAGCCAATTAATTTCCTTTAAGCCTGTTTGGTTTGGTTTTCTGTCACTTACAAGCAACTAAAAGTGCTATGAGCTTGTGGTACAGAAGAGAAGGTGAGGTGGTAGGGAAGGCTGGGATACAGAGTCTCATCTGGAGAGCTTCTAGGCCTGGGACAGAGCTGGACACAGGCCCCTTCCTTACAGCCAGGCTGAGAGTGTCAAACACCTAAGTCCTTGATGTGGCAAGGCCCTGGGGGATGAGGCTGACCTCACAGTCAGTCTGGTTGTGGCAGCTGCAAGTGGCCACTGTGGCTCAGATGTCTTCCCCAGCAGTGGGGTAAGGCAGGTGTGAGCAGCTGTAATAAACAGGGCAGCTGTTTGGTCAACATCAGTAGCAAAAACTGATGGGGGAAGAGGCTCCTCAGTGGAAACGTGAGGACCCCAGAGTGACTTCCTTCTCATGGCCCTTGCAGCTCCCACCTCCTTGGAGCCTCAGTATTTCCTGTCCCCAGGTAATAGTCCATTGGGAGGTGATGGCATCCAGGGAGCCCTCCTTCAGACACCCTGACCCAGTGACCCAATCACAGGGTCAATCTTATGGTTAAAGCATGCAGGCTCTGGAGTAGACCAGCCTGGGGTTAAATCCCAGCTTCTCCATTTCCTGCATGTGAGACCCTAAGTAAGGGTCCCTGCCCCTCTGAGCCTCAGTTTCCTCATCTGTGAGGTCAAGATAACTCTCCACATGCCCGGGATTGTTGTGGGAATTATGAGAATTGGGGGATGTGGGGTCAGCTCAAAGGAGGGCTCTGAGAGGGTTTCTCTCACTGGTGGTTTTGGGGGCTGGACAAGCTCTGAGGAAGAAGTGGGGCAGGAGTGCTGAACATGGACAGAAAGAAGACCAGGAGGCTTCTAGTCAGAGTCTAGAGCTCCTCTCATTTGGCAAACATTTACCGAGCACCTACTGTGTGCTGAGCATGATTCCAAGCGCCAAGGACACAGCAGTAAGCAAAACAGACAAAACCCCTTGCCCTCATGGAGCTGACCTTTCTGTTCGGGGAAATAGACAAACTACAAAATAAATAAGTAAAAATGAAAACTATGTTGGTGATATTGTAAATAAACTAAAAACTAGGAGAAATGGCGCTAAATACTGAGATGAATCAAGCAGAGAGGCTATTAGTTTAGCTGGTCATTGGGAAGGTAACTTTGGAGGGACAATCACAGGAGGTGAGAGATTGAGTCAAGCATCCTAAAAAGAGAAACAGCACACTCACAGCCAACAGGAACCTAAGGAGATGTGGCAACTAAATGCAATATGGTACCCTACATGGGCTTCTGGAACAGAAGAAAGATATTAGGTAATAACTAAGGAAATCCAAATTAAATATGGACTTTAGTCTATAATAATATATCAATATTGGTTCATTAATTCTACCAAATGGATGTCAGTATAAGGGAAACTGGATGGGGGGTTTCCAAGAACTCTTTGTACCATCATTTCAATTTTTCTGTAAATTTAAAACTACTATAAAGGTTCAGCGCCTGTGGTTCAAGTGGCTAAGGCGCCAGCCACGTGCACCTAAAGTGGCAGGTTTGAATCCAGCCTGGGGCCCGCCAAACAACAATGATGGCTGCAACGGGCGTTGTGGCAGGCACCGTGGTCCCAGCTACTTGGGAGGCTGAGGCAAGAGACTTGCTTGAGCCCAGTTGGAGGTTGCTATGAGCTATGATGCCATAGCACTCTACCCAGGGGGATAGCTTGAGGCTCTGTCTCAAAAAAAAAAAAATAAAACTACTATAAAATAAAATGTTTATACAAAGGGAAGGAGGGAGAGCAAGTGCAAAGGCCCTGGGGCAGGTGTGCCTGATGGGATCAGCAAGAGGCACTGCAGCGGCAGGGAAGGAGGGAGGAGTTCAGAGAGGCAAGAGGAGGATGAACCATGTACAGGCTGGTGGGACAATCTGAGGAGAATGTGGAACCCTAGGAGGGTTTTCAGCACAAGAGTAACAGCATCTCCCTGGCTGCTTTATTAAAACTGAATTAGGTGGGGAAAGGGCTGAAGCAGTGAGGAGGCTCCTATAGGAGTCCTGGCAAGACAGGATGGTGGATCACACCAGGATGGCAGTGGAGGAGGTGAGAACTGGCAAAGCTCTGGAAATATTTTGTAGGTGGAGCTAAGTGTTTGCTGACAGATTAGGTGAGGGCTGTGAGAGAAAGAGAGGAGTCAAAGAGGGCCCAGGGACAGCTGGAAGGAAGGATGGAGATGCCATGAAGTAAGTTGGGGAAGATGGGGAGAGGTTGGGGGGGAGGAGGAACTCGGTTTAAACATGCTGCACCTAAGGAGCCCGTGAGACATCTGAGTGGAGAGGCCTCGCTGGAGCTTCTGGATGTCATCAGCAAAGAAGGCATGACAGCACTCATCGCTCAGTGGTTAGGGCGCTGGCCACATACACTGAGGCAGGTGGGTTCGAACATGGCCCGGGCCTAATAAACAACAATGACAACTGAAACAGAAAAAAAAAATAGCCGGGATTTGTGGCAAGCGCCTGTAGTCCCAGCTACTTGGGAAGCTGAGGCAAGAGAATCGCTTGAGCCCAAGAGCTGGAGGTTGCTGTAAGCTGTGATGCCACAGCACTCTACTGAGGGTGACATAATGCGACTCTGTCTTAAAGAAAAAAAAGAAGGTGTGTGTGCGTGTTTGTGAGATTACCTGGGGTGTGAATGCAGACAAACACATGCACACAGGCCATTTCATTTCATTTCATTATTATTTTTTTTGAGACAGGGTGTTCTGTCATCCTGGGTAGAATGCTATGGCATCATTGCTCACTGCCACCTCAAACTCTGGGTTCAAGCTCTCCTCTTGCCTCAGCCTCCTGAGTAGCTAGGACTACAGGTGCCCACTGCAATGCCTGGCTAATTTTTGTACTTTTAGTAGAGACAGGGTCTCAATCTTGTTCAGGCTAATCTTGAACTCCTGAGTTGAAGCAATCCACTTGCCTTGGCCTCCCAAAGTGCTAGGATGACAGGCATGAAGCCACCACGCCAGCCCACACAGGTCATTCAAATGAGCTTAGACACTTAGATGCATTTAGCCCATTTCGTCCTTACAAGTTCCCCAGCCCACCCCTTGTCTAGTCCTTTAAAGCAGCCATGAAGATCAGTCGGGTAGGTGAAGTAAGCACTATCTAGCCCAGTGCTCGGCAGATACCAATCCATTAGAATTGAATTGAATTGAATTCTCACAGCAAGCCTGTGACCTGTGGGAAGTCACCATCCCCGTCTGACAGATGATGAAAGGGAGGAAAGAGAGCATAGGAGACTTGGCCTGAGCTCTGTCCAACTGAGAAAGCATCTTAAGAGCGAGGTTCACGTCACACCTCCTCGGCTCTCACAAGAATTCAGTTTGTTCAAAGTCAGGGCCAGTCTGCAGAGTAGCCATCCCCATGGGACCTGCTGTTCCAGCCTCCACAATCAAAATTTTCCTGCGGGGCCAATCCCTTTGGCTCTTGAGAACATTTCTGCTCCCAGTGCAGGCTGCTAGAATGACACATTCTCAGGAAAGGGGGCATATTAAGTTGTCATTTCCCACCTGGGGGCCCAGATATACAAAGGCCTGGGAAAGTGGTAGTCCACACTCCTAAAGCTATTTTTTGGTATTTCAAAAGCCAGGAGGAAGCTGCACAGGTGCCAGGAAAGGTGGACTCTTGCTTTTCAGCTCCACTGGCCACATCAGCTAAGCAGAAGTTTGTGAGCAATTACTCCTCAGACAAACATTGGTAGGAATGGACTAATGCATGTAGTTAGTGTTGTTAGCAAAATCCTTAAGATATGGAGCTCTTGAGGAAGATAATGAAAGGGGCATTGGTGGCAGAAAGGCTAGGACACGTTTCCTTGGACTTTGGCTATTAGAACTACTGGCATGGAGGGCTTCTTGGCCCCCCAGCCTAAAAGTACCTTAGGTTTTTGTTTTTATAGTAAAAATTCCCAGTTTCTGGCAGGGTGCGGTGGCTCACGCCTGTAATCCTAGCACTGTGGGAGGCTGAGATGGTTGGATTGCCTGAGCTCAGGAGTTCAAGACCAGCCAGAGCAAAAGTGAGATACTGTCTCTTAAAAAAAAAAAATAGCTGGGCATTATGGTAGGCACTGTGGTGGGCACCTGTAGTCCCAGCTACTTGGAAGGCTGAGATAAGAGGATCGCTTGAGCCCAAAAGTTTGAGGTTGCTGTGAGCTATGATGCCATGGCACTCTACCGAGGGTGACAAAGTGAGACTCTGTCTCAAAACAAAAAACAAACCAAAAAAACCCTCCTTATGTGCAGCCTTGGAGCAGGCACAGCTCTGTCTCATACCATGAAGTCAAGGGGGGCTGTCTTAGTCTATTCATAAACTTGGTAGCTTATAAATATCAGAAATTTGGCTCGGCGCCTGTGGCTCAATTGGCTAAGGCGCCAGCCACGTACACCTAAGGTG